>OMNN01002084.1:1588-16905 GCA_900302755.1 Chromis chromis | reverse complement strand
GTTGTCCAACACTGATTCATGTCTACGTACCTGCAAAACCAATGACATTCCCACCATCCCCAGCTTTACTTATGCCTGGACAATAACACTTCATAAATACCAATTAGAAAACTGTTATGATAGAATGTTTCACTCAATGAAACCACATAATGAAAAAGGGGGCTGCATGGTGGCTCAGTTGTTAGCACTGCCTCCTCACAGCTAGAAGATCCCTGGTTCACGTCCCGGTTAGGATGCCTGGGATCTTTCTGTTTGGAGTTTGCATGTTCTCCCTGTGCAGCGTGGGTTTTCACCAGGTACTCCGGCTTCCTCCCACAGTCCAAAACCTTGCTGAGGCTGATGTTAACTGATTATTCTAAATTGTCTATAGATGCGAATGTGAGTGTGCTTGGTTGTCTGTTTCTATGCGTAGCCCTGTGATAGACCGGCAACCTGTCCAGGGTGTCCCCTGCCTTCGCCCGAGTCGGCTGGGATAGACTCCAGCCCCCCCGCGACCCTACAGAGGATATAGCGGTGTATAGATAATGAATGGATGGATGGATAATGAAAAAGTTCGGTTGAATGAATAAACCCTTCCCGGTTCATTAGCAGCCTGTCATGTCTTGCTAATGGAACCCGTTAACTTTCCATTGCTCTCCCTGTTGGCTTCCATGCAGGTCTTCCGAGGCATGTTAGTCAGCAGCCACCTGGGCCTGTTTATGTGTGTACATTTATTTATTCTAGTGTGTTTTTCTGGGTTATGTTACATTAAAATTATTGCCTTGATTAGACTAAAGACTAAAGACTTAGACTAAAGTGGTTAAATTCAAAATAAACTTTTTTCCAGATCATTAAAAACTATCAACAATTATCAATCAATAAATATCGACTCAAGTAAAACATTTTAACATGATAAATTGTTCAGCTGTATCGCCCTGGATCTAGCTCTGGTTTGTACTTAGTGTAAATTAGCAAATGTAATCATGCTCGTCCAGGTTGGAGAACATGGTAAACATTATCCCAGATCCCAGTGAATCCTGAGCAGTTCCTGGCTGTCAGCTTTGATTATTGAATCCATCCACCATCGGCCCGCCGGGACTGCCAGGAATTCTTTCGGAGGCCTGTTAACAGGATGAAGCTTATGTGTAGGTTTGATTAGGAAGATCTGTTCACTCATGTTCTGTCTGTATCCCTCTCAGTGAGTATGGGCTGTTTCTGCACTATTCTCCTCATCACTACACTTTTCTAATGATGCATCTGCCCCCATATTAACTCAATCAGCACCTCGACCCAGTTCTTTAAATTCACTGTATTTCTGTCAGTCTCCTAAACTCCCCACCTTCACCTCATCCAGGGTGTTTCAACAGGTCTCTATCAGCCATCTACTAACTTTGTTCCACCATCCTCATCTACATCTAGATTCTAGGGGGGTCTTTTCCTCTTTTTGACAGCCAAAATACTTTGATTTAGTTTCTTTATTTCCAAATGATTTCTCCTCATTAAAAATATATGGTGAGCAGGCTTTGCCAAAATAATACTTTTGTACAGCTGGCGTGCTGTCAGAGTTAGTTGTTGTCCAGTCAGATCACTGAGTGACATTTCCTGCTAAATTATTACCATATTGTAGAATAGCTGTCTTTTTATGCATTAACTATGTTTGCACAGTTATTATGAGAAAGTTATCATCCTAACATGTGCTCTGCAGTTTTGCAGATTCTTAGTTTTGTTGATCTTTGAACAAATTGCTCCTTCGCCTAATAATTTACAATAGTTTGTCTAAAGTGGTGCCATTATGTTCACTCACAGTAATCCCACCCATGCCTGCTATCTTTTAATGTATTCAAGTTTGTATTTGTGTGTTTATCCGGCCTCTCACCAGGGTTACTCACACCGAAGGCTGTTTCTCATCTCAACATACCCTGTTTGACACATCACCAAATACAGCTGAGCCACTCTGCATTTCTTAACCCAGTTCGTCGTCTGTCCACCATCCTCCGCTTGTCTGGAAACTTCCTCTAAGGGTGTATCTCATCTTACAGCACTGACATGATTAAAGAATCATTTGATCAAAGGAATTAAATGCTCTGTAAGTTTCTTTTCTGTTAGATGTGCATGTTGTGGGTGACATACTGTACATACAAAATTAAAATAAAGGTGTATATCCAGTCGGTGGTGATATCAGTACTTTCCCAGCAATAATCTACAGCCTCTTCACTTAACCTGATATCCTTAAATACTTTATTCATTAAAGCAAGGAAAGAAAAACACAGCTTTGAGCTATTCTCAGAACTCGGTCTTTCCCACAGAGAGGATAATGTGAAAATATTTTGAACATACTGCATGATTTAGTTTTATAGTTCTTTTCCCCCCCTGAACTTCCCATAGATTTGTGTGAGTGCCTCCCTCCCTGACAACTCTCCAAGTTTCCTTTAATTGATTCTCACCACATTTCAGTGAACTGCATACCAAGCAGGCGACCTGATTAAGAGTACAGGTAGGAGCCAGGAAATAATCCAGCGGTGTGGGTTTGTGAGAATTTGTAGCTGAGATTTGGCTCAGGATGCCAATTCTTACAGTCGGAGCTGCAGAACAGTATCTGAAAATCTCACCTGCAGTTCAACCTAAAATCTTGGCACGCTGACTCACCTGTGAGGTCACAAATTGAAAACAGAAATAAAAGAAACTGATGCCAACTTATATATTGTCTCACTCTGGTCCCATTATTATCAAATTATCATCGCTGCTTTTATAAACTGCCGGTGGCTCACGTCAGATGGGTCTGTTGTGCAGTGCCTCTCGACAGCCGTGATTTCAAAATTTAACTGTTTTTTTAAACCCAGATCGTATGTTGAATTAATGAATGCCGGGTAACAAGAGGCGAATACAGCTGCATCCTGATTCACACTCCCATCACTCACCAGCCTGGCTGCGAAACACGTCATTGTTTTCTGCTTTCGTGCCCCACAGGAGGCATTCTGCCCTGAGATCAATTGGAAAAAGGATATTAAGGCGGTATTTCAATTTGCTGCGATTTTACTGGATGCTGCAGTGTAGCCTCTGGATGTGCGTTCGCAGATGTTCGAAGATGAAGACCAGCCATTACCTCTACTCTGGTTTTGCCTGTGGACTGCGTCGGATTGCTCAACCCTGCAAAATGATTGTGTGTTTCCACTTACAGGACCTTGAATAGCATAATGCTGTGCTGGTACTTGTGGTGCTCTACAGTACATGTCCTCATTTGACCTTCATATTACCGGGGCGATATGGCTTCAAAGGCCATGGCAATCGTGTAATTGCACATCTGCTGGAGTTTTTTTTTATTCGCCTTTCATCTTTAATTCCCATTTTTGCAATGTAGAATATTTACTGAGGTCAGTCGTAATCACAGTGTCACTGGTGCGGACGCTGGCCTACACGCATCCTGCCACGCCCACCAGGCTCTACTGTACTGTATTTACCTCAGCAGAGAGGAGCAAAGATACATTCGAGTGTCATCTTTGGCTCTCGAGATGGTCGGATGAGTGGACACGTCAAGACATTATACTGTGAGAGGTTTTGGCGTCTTCTCGGATCGTCTATAGAGACATGCAACCTATCATTTAACCCCATTCCTGAGATCCCCAAGATTATATCATATCAAACCGTATATAGCAGTCTTGTTCTGCATCCTACTATATGTAACAACTACGTGCTGCATCCTTTGTATATTATACCAGCGCTATGAAGCATACAGGGCCGTAAAGTGTAAAGCCCTTGTTTAAAGAAAATAACCTGCACTAAACTGACCTGAATGGTGCCTTCAGGAGTTTTTCCCACACACACAGTTCAAAATGGACCTCAGGCCGTCTGTATCATTAAGTATGCAGGCAGCAGCCCAACACAACGCCACGGTGTAACCTCAGTGCCCTACCACCCTGTGTGTTCCCCGATGCATTCACGTCGTCCCGTCAGACTCGAACTGACAGCTGCGCCTTCACTTTCTCTGTGATTCCAACCTCAGAATTCGACCATAAATTGGGTTCCCATGTGAAGGGAAAAAGATGCGCCCCATGCTGATGCAACCTCTAATTACAAGTGATGTTTTTCCATGGATTCTGACCAAAATGTTGCACTGCGGACTTTACAGATGGCCAGTACATGGAGGGTAATGACAATTTTCATCACCACAGATGTATTCCAATTTTCTGATGGGATTTACATGACAAATGCAGCCCCAGTAGATTATTATAGTTATTCTACCAGACTTAATTTGAACATAAACCATTATTTACAGCTTTCTGTGTTCACATTCTCTGTGTTATCGTCCTCAGCACTGTCTGTACCAAAGACTTTTTCAATTTGAAAACATACTAAATGCATGTTCTCTGGATTATCTTATATTTACATTTTAAATCTTTTGCTATTTTTTAAAGCCGCACTTTAAACCATTTATCAAACAGTTATGTTTACTGTGAACAGTGTCATTCATAGTGACAAACCCACAAAGAATTACTGGCCAGTCCAGCAGTTTCCCAAAGTTACACAGAGGGTTTTAATGTTTGTCAGCTCATTGTTTTGGTTTTACAGTCCGCAACCTTGTTTTGATTCACTTTAACAGCTCTCATTAATCTTGTTTCACAGTGCAGCAGACAACTGATGAAGCCACTGTATGCTAACTGCTCTACACCAAATAACAGACAAAATTAGTGACTAGCTGGTGAAACCAGTCGAGCATTTCACAGCTAAAGAGTGGAAGTAAATATTGGACTTACATTCAGCAAGTGACCAGGATATATTTTAGATACAGTAAATGCAAATGTTGCTCTGTAATCAGTTGCTTACTAGCATATATGACTTACGGTGAAAATATATTGTTGTCTGTGAAGATTCTCAGTCATCCAGGTCATGGTTATCCTCGTAGTTTCAATCGTAGCATCTGGACTTGCTTGAGTTTCTCACCTCTCATCCAAGAGGCTTCATCAGTTCTAAACTGACTGGTTGGGAGTTCCAGATATTTATACTCTTTAGGATCCATTAACACTGTTGACGCTTCAGTCTGCTGGGTGTGTTGCCCCTCACCTCATTATGCGAGTCGTTAGGTCCTTCCCTCTCACAATGGGGTTCATTAGGGCCCTTTGTGACCAGGTGTGAATGGAGCCATTAATAATGAGGGGAGGGGCAACACACGTTTTAGTTATGATTTTAAATTGTTGTCTTCATACATGTAACAAGAATGTAGACATCGTCAGAATACAAACCAGAATTAATGTCTGGCAGTTTTCTGCTTCCACCAAACCAGTCATGTTGCAGTTTACATCCATGTGAAGTCAAATTCCTTCTCACACATTTGGCCAATAAAACTGATTCCGATAAAACACAAAGTTGTAGCCATGACAGTAGACAATCCTTCAAATATGGATGTTGCTACAAAGAAGCTACAAATTCTAAAATGTGGATGCTTCACACACATCTGCAACCTGCTTCTGTCTAATCCCAACTTTAAATCAGAGGGTGAAAACAGCCTTAAATTAATCAGTAAATATGATGTGACTGACATTGACTCTAAAAATGATCAAATGCAGTGCTACTAAATTTGATGCTACATAAATGAAAAACAACAGTGCTACAGCTTGTTCATTAAATGTGCTACACTTGGGGGCTTTTTATACAGCTGGTTGTGCTGCAATATGGCCTGGTCCTGGTGGTAAAACCTAACATAGAAAAGTTAGCTTGGTAACAATAGACCAAACAAATATTTGAATGAATACTTGGAAAAACTTTAATTAAAAAAAAGGGGGGAAAGATCATTTTAGTTGCCACTTGAATGTGACTTGAAAGTCCTAGCATGTCATCAGCTGGTATTCTTTCTACTTTAACCTGGAAACTGAAGCACATTTTCCCAGTAAACTCAGGAACTTACTCAGGAAATACCAATACTTCCAGTTGCTCAGTTGCTGTAAAGTGATAAATACATTAAAGTTGACTTCATAGAAGCCTATTGGCTGACTGCTCCTTGAGCTCCAACTTTGAAAGGATGTCAAATATATTTTCTGCTTGAGAATCTCTGTAGGTTTTTCTGGTGCACAGCGTTTAATTCAAAACAAGAAAGAAATGAATCGGTTGCTCATGTTTATTAGAAAGTCTAATTCATTTTTATTTCCCTGTTACCCAGATGAAACACAAATTTCAGCAAACCCAAATGGAACAAAAAATAAAAACAGCTTGACAAGTACATTCCTTTTCTTAATAGCTGGAAATCATGTGTTTGAGGCAATGGATCCAGAAGTGCACATAACATTACATTAATGTTTGCATCCGAGCAGTTGGTCGCTGTCATTTAAATACACACACTGCCATACATGACCTGTGTAAACATTGCTGTGGATTCTGTGACGGTGAAATAATAAAGTGATGATTCCACAGGTATCAGGTGAGTTTGAAAACACTATAAGCCAATGTTGCTATGTGAATGTGGAATGTAAAAAAGAAAAAAACACATATGTATAAAAAAAGATTACTGCATTGAGTAATGCCAGTCCTGCATGTACTGATTTATTACTAATCTCTGTCCAAGATATTCATATATGTTGCTTGTTTAATTAAAAAAAACTGCATTTTAAAAAATATGAAAACTCATATGATGTCATTGTTCCAGAAAAGTTGACTTTACAAAACTGAATGCACTTAACAGCTCCATCTTTAGAACAAACTTACTATGTAGCACCAGTAGGTTAAAACTAATCATGCAGCAAATCGTGTTGCCTTCTTTCTTGTTGTTAAAAAGACTACTTCAAGACTGTTGGGGATAAAGTTCATGTTTGTGGAATCCAGTGCAGCCACCGTTGCTTTGGTCTTGCATCATTACAGTATGGCCATTTTGGATGGTTCTCCTCAGTGTCCCCCACACAGAGGTAAAAGCTGGCCATGTCTGTCACTTTTGTCCTATGTTCTTATTGAAGCGATGACTCCTTGGTTGACCGGTGCTGGGGATGAATGGAGAAGAAAAAACATGGTTAGCCCCTTTGTTAGTTGACATAGTAAAAGTAACTCTTTAGTATTGCAAACTTTAAATATTGTCAGATGCATAATGACAAAAGGCCAGTTTATGGCTGTTTGTATTTCTTATAATACAGTATTTCTTATATCACGATTGTACTGGGCGGAGCTAAGCAATTGATGTGGCAATGTCCCCTCAAAACAGCAGAGAGGGAATGGTTTGGTGGAATATTTGCATGCAGAGAAGTCAGTGCTGTCATTGAAACTGATAATTCACTGAAAAACTAGCAGGGCTGCCATACTGAACAATCTAGATCCTCGGAAAACTTGAGGTTAAGGTTGTCGCCGTTACCTGTAGAGACGGAGGTTTTAAAACTTTAAACTTTAGATAAAGCTATATTAATGGCAGGCTTATACCCACAGTCTACATCCAGTGATTAAGACAGGGTCATCCCTATGTTCCCCAGGTCCTATGTTCCCCCATCAGGGAACATAGGACCCTTTTATTTAAAAAAAAGGGTCCTATGTTCCCCGTTTTTACTAAAAAGGGTCCTATGTTCCCCGTTTTTCCTAAAAGGGTCCTTTGTTCCCCGGTCACATACAAAGCGGGGGTCCTATGTTCCCTGGTCGCAATACATACTGGGGAACATAGGACCCTTTTTCTAAAAAAAGGGTCCTATGTTCCCCGTTTTTCCTAAAAGGGTCCTATGTTCCCCGGTCACATACAAAGCGGGGAACATAGGACCCTTTTGGGGAAAAGTGGGGAACATAGGACCCTCATTTAGAAAAAGGGTCCTATGTTCCCCGCTTTGTATGTGACCGGGGAACAAAGGACCCCTTTTAGGAAAAACGGGGAACATAGGACCCTCATTTAGAAAAAGGGTCCTTTGTTCCCCGGTCCCATACAAAGCGGGGAACATAGGACCCGGGGAACATAGGTACGCTCCCAGTAATACTAGTGCAGCATAAAATTTGAGATTACGGACACGTGTGCCAGAAAAGTAACATTATTGTCTCGTGCACATTATTTAGTTAATGTTAAGCGGTTGGTAAGACTGTATTCTATTTTTGCCTTTTTCATGCTGCAACACAATAAATGAGACAACTCTTCTTGCTGTAATGTGATAATCACCATGTTTTCCTGGGTACATGTGTGGATTGTATCGGTTTAAACATATCCCCAATTGTATGTATAGAAGTGCGTGCAAGTTTTCAAATGAGAGTCTGCAGTCAACGCCTGTGGACACGAACACCAAGAATTAGCCTAAACGTAGCCACAAGTCTGTAGCTTTAACAGTAGTAAACATTGTGCTACATTGTTTATCAGTCTTCAGTGAAAGGAAAAAGGGCACATTGTACACTGTCCATCTTTTTTTGATGATCAAACTTTGCAGAGCCCCTACAACCAAAACGAGCTTTATGTAACTTTTCATACATGTGCAGTTGTGCTCAGAAATATTTGTAATAATTAATTGGTGGAACTGTTTTTTAATAATATTCTACAAAAACTGTGTTGATAAAAGATCTTGTTGCTAACTACTTTACTCTGTAATTACAATTATGTAAGTGGATGAAGAAATATATGGAAGTGTACTGTATTCACTGATAAATACGTTTTCAACATTGCTATTAGCATGTGGCAAAAACTACCGAGGCATTGTGATCAGTCCAGTCGCAGCTTGTGACAAGTTATCCGTTTCACTAGATTACATTACTATGGGAACAACTTTAAAGTTTCTTGCCTCAGCAAACAGGGAAATGGTTTATAGTATATGTTTCTAATCCCAGGGTGGCAGATCAGTACCAAGCCTTGAAACATTTGCGACTTGCTTGAGAGAACACAAATATGATTCTGTAAAAGGCTAAATTATGATTCGCGAACTCTATAACTGTGGCTGCAAACAAGTTTAAAGAAGATCATCATGAGAGGTTCATAAATAAAAGATTCTTCACGATTGATTGCCAGCTGCAGTTATTGGAACTCCTGCAGCAACATCCACAGGGTGGATTTTGTTTAGCTGTTTCCCTTCATTAGGCAGTTACCCATGCATTAAAAAGAATAACAATAGGAATAAGACATGTACCTGGTTTTCCACAAGCTTTCACACACTCCTCATGTGTGTCAAAGCGATTCTGGTTTCCACCACAGCCACCATACCAGAAGCGAGTGCAGCTCTTGCTGGGAGCGTCATAGTGCCACTTGAGGACAAATTTGGCACAGGTACCTTCTTCTTTAGAAAGCTGGCAAATATCCACAGCTGTAGAGGCCGCTGGTAAGGAAGTAACAAAGAATCATCATCAATAAAAGTATGAAAACATATGCAACAAGAGGGCACCCAAAATGTACTAAATTACACTTTTGTGCATTACTGAGTGGTTGCGATCATCAGTAAATCTATCATTACCATTATAAATAATGACTAGTAATGAAGAAATGATGATTTTGCCATTGACCTGTTTGTGTTGTGGAACTTTGTTGGGGGAAAATCACTATAATGGGATTAAATGCTTCAAGGATAAAACCAAATCACTTCCAGCACAACAGACTTTTCCACAATCATGAGATGCAGTACATTTTGTTTAAAGTAGATTTTGTATAGCTATGAGTATCTTGAGACAATTTACGCCAACGCTGACGAGGTACTGACAAATTGAACTTGCTCTGTATGAGGACCGCTGCCAAAAAAACAATAACGCAGTGAACAAGGCTTTCCATTCATTTTCTCCGTGGTTATGACTTGGCTCGACAAAAGCATAACCTTCTCGTTTTTCCGTGCTTGGCTTTCTACTTGTTCCGTCAGTCATTTAGATGATCTGAGGGAGAACAGAGGAGGCGGGTGCATTTGCAGTTGAATACAAAGGAATTGTTGTTTTCTAAAATGCACTGTTTGTGGAAATTGAATTATGTAAATGATAAAATATGCAAGACCAGTGACGTGATGTCCCCCTGTATGCCCACAATTAATGGTGGTCTAAATAGCTTGATTGAAATCATGTTTTGATGTGAATCTGGATTTGCTTGTTTAAAAATAGATAAAAAGGAAAGTGCTTTTCCTTTCTCCCTGATGGTTAGCATTTTCATAGCAGACACATGCACATACATCATAGTCAGTTATATCCCCATAAAGGTTAGAAGGGAAGGACCTGTAGCATAATTCACTTCCAGAGAAATATGCGTGCTATTTAAGGCTTAATATAATCAGTGAGTGTACATCGGATCTTACCTGGAACTGGGAGGACCTCCACCTGTTCAACCTGTTGCACCTTTAGCTGAGGCTCTGGCACTGTGGAAACAAAGTATACATGTGTTTTCATCTTAAAGGAACACATCTGCAGTTGCTTAAAAGGATTTTCTGGCAAATTGATTTTCTTTTACTACTTGTGTATTTGTATTTGTATATGTGCTTTTAATCCTTATTTTCCCAATACTGCATTAATCAGAACCTCATTAGAGACAGTTTATACATCAATTTTACTCTTAGCCTTAGAGGAAAAATTAGAGTAAAATTCCTTGTCCAATTTATGCATGTTTAACTGACAGTTTGCCTCACAGTTATTACTAGCTCAGTATTGTGTAATGCTAATGGAAGCATATTCACTATTGGAATTTCATTGCAATTATTGACACAATGTGCTCTTTATTTTCACACATAAATAACAAGGCATGCGTCTCATTTCAACTGTATTTTGTTCGTTGAAATGATGATTGTTGCTGGATTTAGTCGACTAAAACTAGCGAGCTATAGATAAAACTTGGTGAATTAGTCAAAAACTCAATTTCCAGCTAATTTTTTAATGTTTCTAGCTGATTTGTTTTAACACAAGAATTTTGTAAAAAGCTACATATATGATGTTTTGTTTAAAGACCAAAGGAGAAAAGGCTGCATAACCAAGAATAGAAGTGTTTTGCAAGGTAGAGTTAATTATCCTTAGTATTACAGTACAGTGTTTTAAATAAAAATGTGCTAATAGATTATTTGAAAATGTATTTTACAAGCAACACAGTGACTCTTTTAAAAATCCTTTTTCACTTAGCAGGGTTGAGCTGCTCACAATATTTGGAATGAAATATCTAAATCTTGCATGTTTCATTTTTGAACAGAAACCCACATTTGAATATGAATAGTTGTATGATGTTTGTTGTAGTAATTTTGTAATGTTTATATTCTCAACAACGTCATTTGCTAAATAGTTAGCCTCAGTGGCTTCTGGATGCCAGAACTGGGCTGTTTTGACATGTTAAGAAAGTCAAAGGCAGGCTTGCCATGCCTGTATATACTGTAGTTGCTAATAATGACTGGACAGTCATTGTGGGCAGAGTTTAGCAAAGAATCAATTTGTATCTTGAGTTGAAGTTCATAATATGATGCATTACACTCGGCGCTGGCAAATCCCCACAGAGATCCATGGCAGCAACAACCACTTACCTGACCTCATGCAGTTTTTCAAGCAGAGGGCCTCAGTGTCGAACCTATTCTCATTGCCTCCACAACCTCCATACCAGAACTGTGTACAGAACCCGTTCTTTCTGTCAAAGAACCACTTAGCCTGATAGTCTTTGCATGGTAATCCAGGGTCATAGTCAAGTGAGCATGGGTCTGCAAATTCATTAACTAGAACATGCAAAAAACAAACAACAAACAAAAAAAAACAAACAAGAACAACAGCAGTGATGGAGGACAGACAGGGAGAGAGGATGAGTTTGTGTTAAGATTAAATGTACAACTACAGGAGACATAGCAGATAGTGTGCTGTTAAAAAGTTGCAGGTCATAAAATCATATTAGAAGCTTAGGGGTGTTTATGTGAACAAATGAGTCTTTCTACTGACAGAGGAAAAGAAATAGCATTCAGCATGACACTACAATTTTATAAAGGGTAATTGCATTTTTTTATTTTTTATTTTTTTTTGCATTTAAATTAAAAGTTGTAAGTAGAATAAAAGAGGATTAATTCCAGGTTTTCACAGGTGAAGTGAAAAGTTAGTTATAACTACGATTACTGTTAAATGTTAGTTCATTTTAGTTAACTAGGATGTGGATGACTGTGTGGTCCAGGCTAGCTTCATGTTACCAATGCCCAGAAATACTTCTTCGTAGCTAACTATGACAAGAATCAACTGAGGTTTTGCTTGCATTTTAGGTAGATTCCTTTCTGGAACAGCTCTGTGTAGGCTGCAGAGCCCTAGTAAACATTATATTCTGGCTTACAAAGAGATATCAAAGTACACTGCTCATTATTTTCTTATAAAATAAGCACAGTGTTGTTATTTTCAAAATCATAATTGAATGATAGCAGGGCAGTTGGAGAAGCCTGACTCTTCAAAGACCCTGGTGAAATTATAACAAGTGAAGACGCTGTCATGTTTCAGTTATGCTTTACATTGGGAGGCTTCAATAGGAAGCAGCAGCAGCTGGAAGGCATCATCATCTTCATTTTTTCCATTTTCTAACTAAATAAAATGGTCTCTGAAGTCCCACATATTTCAGCTCCAGCTGCCATGTTTGCCACAACACATTATGGAAAAGATTTAATCTACAAACCAAGACACCAAGAGAGTCTGAGCTGTAGATTTCGCAAGTTGTTCTGCAATGACCTACAGTGTATTTTGGCATGCACCCATAAACTGATTAATAGCACATTTGTGTAGTAGTCCTGTTGAACTATTGCTGCTTTACAGCATAGCACATTAGGATTTTTGAATTGAAGCTTCACTAACATACTACCTAGGAACCCAAGCTAGTTCAAGGACAATACATGGTTAGACCTTTGTGATTACTTGTTCTTACTTGTTCAGTGTATTGCTGTTCCAATATATGGATGCTGATGAGGTCAGAAGAAACTTTAATAAAGATAAATGATGTTCCCTAACACAAAACACAAACAGGCATGCGCATGCACAGTCACTTACCAGTTTCTGGTTTGTCCAGTGGTGTGGTATTTACAGTACTGTCACCTTGGCTGACTGGCTTGTGCTCTGCTGCTTCTGTGAAGTAAACAAGCAGTGGCAACAATTGAGAGAAAATAGTGAGTCACTTTAGGCCAGACAACTGCCTGAAGTTTGATATTTAGATTTCACTTTTCTTACAAAGAGCCTGTCACAAAAAAGGAAAAAGAACATAATATTAAATTTAAATGTATCTAACAATGTCACTCCATTCTAAAATTTGTGTAAACATGTTTTTAGATATTTTTTTTATACTTATTAAAAACCTAAAACTTGAAATCTCTCAATTACAAAAATAGTCAGAAAACCTTTTACTGTGGCACTCCTAATTGTGGTCAGGTCAACATTATGTCTGGTAAACACTAGGCACTGCTAATCACCTGCTAATACAATCCCTACAGTGAAGCATGGCAGAGGCAGCATCATGCTATAGAAATGCTTCTAAGCAACAGGGACAGGGGGACTGGTCAGAACTGAGGAAAGGAAATAAAAATTCAAGAGCAACTGTTGGTGTCTATAGACTTACTGGTAGTGATGATGCCCTTGCGGGTGGAGACAATTTGACCCTCTGCTGTGTAAGCAGTGACCACAGCATGATATGTTTGAGAGCTTTCCAAGTTGTCCACAGAAAGCTCTGTGCCCGACACGTTGGTCTTCAGCACCAACACATGGTCATGAAGACGTGTCACGGCTACCTCAAAGTAGACAAAGAGTTTGGGGTCTGGGCTAGTCCAACGCAATTTTAAGCTGTTGAAGGTGACATTCGAGACGTGTAGCTCCTCTGTATCTGAGGGATGAAGACATAGTGGTGTCAAAAAAGTGCAGTAAAATCACAGAGAACAAGAGTTGTGTTGGATGAATCTAAGTGTAAGAGATAATGTTACTTTGCATGTCCAGCCATAAATTTAGGGTTTGTATAACTTTTGTGAAGGGCGCAATGAATCTGAAAGAAGTAACAATGCATACTGATTGATCATTTATGCCTCATCTGTGTTCGTAGTTGGCTATACTATGACTCACAGTGAAGAAAATAGCAATAACCGGTCCAAACAGCACTTTAGGCTGACACTTCCTGCAGAAGAAGCTGGGGTTTATTTTATTACACTCACAATCTTACCTTTGTGCTTTCTTTGATGAACTGCTTGGTGAACTTCATGATGTTTCTGATGCTTCCTATAAATGTACCAATGCATTGTGAATGAAACCACTGATGTTTCTAAGAAATTAACAATAAAATTGTGTAAAAAGAATCCCCCCACTTACTCCTGTTGCTGTGATGATGTGATGGGGTTTTTTAGTGGCTGGTCATTCTGGAACTTGCAGTTTTTGGAGACTTCAGGAGACATGTAGAAGGCATTCTCAACTGAAAAGCAAAGTAACATAAAATAAAGCACCAAACAGCTTTGTTAGACTGATGCAATTATTGGCATTTATTCTAAAATAGTACATATAGAAGAGCAAAAAGGGATTGAGAATTGATGACTAGAATTGATATCTATCATGAACTTACTGCTGATATACTTGGGCAGCAGCGCGCCAAAGGTTTGGATGTTTTTGTCATAAAAGCGTGAGATGCTGTCCAGCCGCTTCAAGAAGACATCTGAAGGCTCACTGACCATTCGCGACAAGACGCGAGCATCTGCAGGACTCAGAGTTTCACCCACAGCAAAAATGACCAGGAAGTAGCCTCTGCACTTCACCTCAGTGGCAATGCGCACCAGTTGCTCCTCTTGTTCTTCCACGCTTCCTGTCACAAAGAGCATGAGTACCTTCTTGTCACGTTGCAGAGGCGCTTTCTCAAACACATGCTCCATCGTTGATTCGATAGCTGCTCCCAGTGCACGGCCGCCCTCTAATTGTGGCGTCTTCTCCAGCAGGAATTTGACTATATCTTGAGATGAGTGGTGCTCAGTCAGGCCAATATCCACATGGATAGGAGAGCCGGTTTTGTTGTTGACGAACTCGTAAGGTGCTTGTTGGATCACAGACACTCTAGCGTGGTGAACAGAAGATGTGGGATTTGAAGACACATGAAGTCGTTCCACTATGTGAGCGATGTAGCGCTTAATCTCAGCAAAGACTGTTGGGTAGGTAGACTCAGAGCTGTCCATGACAAAAGCCATGTCGATGTCCACGTCTGAGGTGGAAGACCTTCTATCTCGGGTGCCCGATGGGGGAACATAGTCACACATTCTGTCTGGAGCACAGACATCTAAAAAAGCAAAACACAAAATAAAATATTACATTATCATTACTACTTCATCAAAAGATGCACTGAGATGCATCAGCTTGCTTAAGATGTTATGTTTTTGAAAAATACTTCATTATGATTAGATCCCTTTTTTTTCTTTTTTTCCCCCCCAAAATTAAAAGTCTGACAATGCATCTGAAGTCATGCTTAAAAAATAAATGCTGGA
>OMNN01002077.1:16778-31692 GCA_900302755.1 Chromis chromis | reverse complement strand
TGTGTGTGTGTCTCTTTTCATTCTACTTCTCCCGCTTGTCACCTGGAAGGGAGACAAAGACTGAGAGAGAAAAAAGAAAAAAGAAAAACTGGAGCCACCTGTATGTAAAAGCTCACCTGTCCTCTGATGAATGTGTGAGTGTGGCAGATGGAGCTTGAGCATTAATAAACGTAGATGTGGCCGCTCGGAGAGGCTGCAGTCAGTAAAGAGAAAATACCACAGCAGCACTGGCTATTGTCTACCTTTCACTGATGTACACAAGACACACAATGAATCCTGTTCTCTCTACAGTTTAGGTCTAAGTTCAGATACACACTGTGAAGGAATGAACATTTTGAATGATGCTTGTTTCTCTTACTCAATTACTGAATCAAAAAATCCTGACTGTACAAAAAATAATTCTATAATTAATAGAAATTGGTATTATTATAGTTAATGAAAGTATTTGAAAATCTACAAACTACGAAAATCAAACTTCTTTACAATATTTCAGTTGATGTTCCTCAGAAGTATCTTGAAATTCCTCTTCATTACAGACGTCCTGTTTATTATCACTTTGAGGGAAACTGGAGAAAAGATGTCTTTTGTGCAACTTTCTTTACCAAAGTCTGACAGGAGATGAGGATGTGACTCTCAGATGTTCTGCATATTTGTACTGTTTGTTCCGCTGCATATTGCAGACAAAGTAAATTACAAACAGTAAGAACTACAAGGTGCAGTTTACATTCAAGTCTGTTCAGCCTCATATAATAAGACGTTGAAGGAATTTAATAAAACCTATTAGGTGCACATAAATTGAGTGTAAAAAGCAGTTTCTGATGGAACAAAAAGTTGTGGCCATGACAGTAGACAATGCTTCAAACACAAACGTTGCTGTAAACGTGGATGTTTCACACACATCTTCAAGGTTCAGTATCTGACCAAATGTCAGTGGTCAATATCTTTTTGAGTTAGGACATTAAAAAGGTGTTTTTTGCAGAACAATATGATGCCACAGTGAAGTTGACCTTCGACTCTTTGCATATAAAATGTCTTCACTTCATCATTTTATCCTATTAGACATTTTTGTGCGTGTGTGTTGTTGTCATAATTAGCGTAGGACTTCCTAAGCTATGGCCAAAAATATGTTTTTTGAGGCCACAGTGACCGTGTTCAGTACAAAATTGTAATCACTTTATTCTTGAGTCAAAGTGGAAATTTGTGCAAAATCTAAAGAAATTACCACAAAATGTTCCTGAGATATCACACTCCTGAGAATATATACAAACATATGGATGGACACCTGCAAACTAAGAAAACACTGAAGGAAAACACTTAATTAAATGTACTGACGAGATCAGTCCATCCAGGATTTTCCCTACTAATATTAGCGCAACACTGAAAACTGGAGAATTACATGTTCTGTTATTCTTTTCAAAAAGAGAGATCACAAGTATTATAGTTTCCTGCAGAGACAGGTGCATTATGGGTTGTTTATCGCCTTAATGTTGCTCAGCTAGCGAGTGTTATCGAGTCAGTTTACTTCGAGCCTTTCAGAGTTAATCAGCCCTTAAAGTGTTCGGTTACCCCACGTTAATTTGCAGGATTTTCCGAGGGCTCCTGTAAGGTGTTTTGCTTCCGCGCAGGCAAATAAATTCATGAAGTTCACAGCGTCTCCTTAACTGCAGAAATGAATTAGGAAATAACTCTGCTGAACAACCGCAAATAAGGACTGTCACGGATAATGGGCTCAAAAAGACAATACAGTCGGGGAAAATGATTCAGAGAGAGGTGAAAGAGGAACTGACACGCTGCATTAACTCAGTCAGCTGGCTAATGGTTACACCCAGTGAGAAAGTGAACATCCAGCCGAGCAGAAATTTTAGTAAGAAGCCAAATACTGTAACGCTGTCAAATGTCAAACGTCTGTTGTTGTTTTTTTAGAAATACTGTAGTGATAATAAAATAATGTACAAATGTATGCTTTGGAGTCATTAACGTCCAATTTTCTTGGAGGAGCCTTAATGCAGTTTGTATTAAACACAGGTTGCCTCAGCTTGCAGTTGCAGCTCATCACCCTTCCACATATTTACGCTGCACACGTAAAGTGTCCTAATTCGATTAATAGTAATAATTAGAGCTTCCTCTGCTCTTTTACTTCTGGGTGAAATTGAAACAATTTAGGTCATCTGGCCCCTTATTCCCAGATCCAAGCTAAGGGACATGCAAATCAGATGCAAATGCCACCAGAAGAGTGAAAACTAGTTGTGGGCTCTGCTAATAAATACTGAATTTAGCCTCTTGGCATTCCAAAAACAGCCAGTTGGGGTTCATATGCAAATGTTATGCAAATAGCTCAGGCGCAGGGAGCTCTTAGTTTTCCGAAACATGTGGGGTGTCCTGGTGGCTCAGGAGGCAGAAGCACATAACATGTCCTTATGATGTTATGGGTTTGAAGCCAACTCCTGCTGCCTTCCCCTGACACTTTCATATTCACTCTCCAACTATAATAAATAGAAGAAGGGGTAGAGATGATAGAAAGAAGAAAGGGGGGAAAAAATTACAAGACATTATATGAGGAGGAAAATGAGAGGGTAAGGCGGGGAGACGAGAAGAATAGGAGGCATGGCATGTAATTTCAAAAACTAAACCCCAGACTGTGTTGTCGGCTGATTAGAGGATCAGTGCGGAGACAAAAGGCAGAAGCAAGAAGACACAGACTGTAAGAGTAAGGTATACAGTTTGGCTGAGAAAGAGAGAAAAGGTTGGCCTTGAGTCCAAAAAGCAGAAAAAATAAAGATATGAAAGAGAAAAGAGATGGAAGGAGCCGGAGACAGAAAAAACACGGAAATTGGAAGGACATCAGAAAGACTCTGAGTATGAGAGACATTATAGAGAAGATGAGACACAGATTGAGATAGTTAGGAGAGTATCTGAAAAAGGAGCAGATATATGGTGTATATATACTGTATATTCACAGAGTTTGCTGATTTAGCAGAGAAGGGAGGGCTAGATGTAGTAAATTAATCTGAAGGAAACACATCGGGCACGCACAACACATGATAAGCTTAGTGGACCACCTTGTTCAATTGGCAATGTCTCCTCAAATTACATGCATCAGTGGCGCGCACACACAAACCGCACTATGTCTCCACTAGTCGTTCCAGCATAATCACTATAATGCTCTTAATTGAAACCCAGTGTTGCCCTGAACACATCACCTGATCTCTCTACCTGCATGGCTACCACATTCAAAATGAATACTGCAAAGCTCTTAATCACAGCCTAGACCCTCCAACACATGCATACACACATGCTGTTGATGTGCTTAGTGCCGAGCAGTGAAAGGAATGTGGATGTTGGCAGGTAGACTGGTGATTAGACAGGCTGTTCTGCTCAAAGTATGCAGACCTAAACATTTTACACACGCTAATACAAATTGCTAGTGTAGCTTGCAGTGTAGCTCTGAGTGCATTTACATACACGCACTGAGCAGGGTGGTCTGTTTGGACGTTTTTGCATTTTGAATATCTTATATTTTGATTATCTAAACTCAGATAGGGATTGTGAAACCCTGAATGCAACACCTGTTTGGTGTCCATACAGAGCTAAGAATGTCAAACACATAAAGAGGTCTTATGAAAGTAATAATGCTTATACTGTTTCTACTCATGTTTATATTTTAGGTTGTATTTATCTACTTATATTTATAGTTCATATATTTTGTACTTATGTTTATCTATATATTTTGCACTGTTTATATTTGTGACTTTGAATGGAAGCAACTATAACAAAAGCAATTTCCCCTTGGGGATCAATAAAGTATGTCTGATTCTGACTCTGATAAAGGGATAAAAAAAAAGAATTTAACTGCAACGACTGGTTACTTTCTGATTTTACAAGTTATACCAATTATATTTCTGTAGTGTATCATACTTCCACACACCTTTTAACTTGCAAAGCCTCATTCAAAATGCATATTCTCAATCTTTCCAAACCAGGTTCCTATTTGAACTAGAAAAATTGCATTATTAATTGAATAATTAAAATCTGATTTATGAGAAATTACAAAAGACATCTGAATGGATAATCCAATGGAAGCGTTGCAAGAATTTTAATCACACCAAGCCGACATTCATGCGTCTGCTCGTGTGCACATACATGCTTTCTTGCATGTGTGCCTCCACGTATCCGTGAATGAATACATTAGATAGGTGGGGCGGACATAAAGCCAAATCCCAGAGAATTTGGCTCCTAATTAATAAATCATTACAAAATTGAACAATTCCGAGTGTTTTCCATCGTCAATAATTAATGTCTTTGTCCATTTTGTGTGTTAATAACGCGTCTGCTCCTCCCTGGGACAAAACAGAATAAAAATAAAAACACGGGAAATAATAGCACAAAAGGTACAGCAGCACAAATACAAATAACGAGCCGAAAACAGCAGCGAGGACGATGATAGAGAGCTGGGCTGTGGGGGCGGCACATCCACAGAAAACAGATTCCCTCTGCCTCTAACAGATTCCATTGAAAACAGATGGCATTGGAATTATCTGATGTCCTGTCACTGTCTTTTTATATGCTAATCCAGCTCCTCCACACATCTGAGTCCCTTTAATCAGATACCAGGTCACAGAAACCAAATCAAGCTGAGACAATCCTGCTGTTGGCATATTACAATACACTGAGACAGGTAGTCACACTGCAGTGTTATCAATGCACTTAATGTCAGGAGACTCTGCCAAAGTGTGGAGTTAGCATAGACGGGTGGCCACTTAAAGTGACTGATAAATTGGAAAGAGCATTTCTGCTGCTCTCATTCACTTCTACAGGAGCCTGAATGTTCAGCAACATGACAAACTTTTTTGCATAATATTCACGTATTTATCACCATTTGCCGGCAGTCATTCTGTCACTTAAACAACACTGTCACAGCGGGAGGCCTGTTGTTTTCTGTTTCCGCTCAGTTCCGATGCTGCATGTAGCTGTTATTGATGCTTAAAGCTGTCTGTTGATAATAATTCAACACCTCCTGCTTCAAAGTGCAGGTGGGCGTGGCGGCTTTTACTGTATGGCAGCACCAGAATACTAATGTCACCAAAAGTTGACTTGTTGAAGTTGATGTAAAAGTAGATTTTTAAGGCATCTTTTGTCAACACTTTTTTTGCAGACAGTAGTAATACATCTCTGAGGAAGCACAAAACATAAATGTTTAAGCTAGATTCTGTAGTCAGGTTGAATTTGTGGCAATAAGATGAAGAGGATTTTGTACAGATTTGGCAAAGCTCAAACTTTGAGGATTTTCAACCAGTGAAGACAAATGGATTGTTGCTTCTGTAAATGACATACGGACACACACAAAAAGCAGCATATTCACAGCACAAGCTCTGATTAAGCAACAGAAATGTGTACTAGACATACAAGACATTAACAGCAATAAGAAAATTCAAAGTTGTCCAATAGCTTCACTTCAATGCATCAGATGCAAACAACCAAGAAAGCATAAAACGAAAGTTTGGTTGCATGAACAAACACCAAGCGTGGTCCCTCCCTCGCTCATAAAAAGGTGAGATCCTTCCTTCATCCTTATTTACTTATGTATGTGTGTACATTTGGTTTGTGCTAACATTTAGAATATAAGATGAAAACTTTATTAATCCCAAAGGGTAACTTTTGTGCTCAAAAAAGCAAAATGACAACAAGTCATTATAAATCGTCCATTTTCAGCTATATTGCCCAGTTGTAACTCTGATCATGTTGTTTGAGTTCAGTCACTTAAACACTGCTCATCCACTTTAAAGTTAAAACTAAGAGCAGATATGTTGATAAGTCATAATAATATGTAGTTTGACATCAGATTTGACTTAGCTTCAAGGCCACCCAGCCTCACACTCTTTCTTTTCCCCTTTCCACGTATCCAGTTCAAGGAAAGATAACATAAATAATCACATTATTCCATTTATAAACTAAAGCGTGACTGATGGAGTTCAGAAGTATACGCTTGTCATAACAGTCCTGGTCACCCATTGATCAGCGATCAATGATAATGACAAGAGCACAGACACACTCCAACCACAACTGTAAAATAAGTTACACACAAGAGAAGGATGAAAGGCCGCACACACAAACACACACATCGGAGACAGCAGGGGCCTTCTGAGGACAGATTTATCGAGTTCAGCCACACACTCGCTAAGCAATCATCAGATCAGATCAGATCTCAAAAGGCTGCGTCTGTCTGAAAGATTAGAAGAGCCATCTGTCTGCCATGTGGACGGCATCCGATTATCAATAAACTTCACACACCTCTGTATGTGCATGCATCCGTGTGCTTTATGTTTGATCCCAGTGTGGAAAGCAAATGACTGAGACAAGAATAAATACCAACATAAACAGTCTAATTTAAAGCTAATATATTTCACCGTTATGTTTAAGCTGGAACATGTGCTGAACTATAAACACAGAATATTCAGAGTCAGTATTTTCTCACTATTTCAACATTTCCTTGCTTAGAAAATAAACACAATTGGCCCATTTTAGGCACCAAACACAATCCTTCACTTTCCAACAGAGATAGTCACACAAACGACCAGGAAATTACTTGTAGCCACACTTCATGCTTAATCAATACCTGCCTATTGATCTCTCTGCTGCCTTACTTGTATTTACTCTGCTAACTTTACCCCGTATAGATCCATACCGCTAATACAGGAAGAGAGGTGAGCGAGTTGAAGAAGAGTCTCAAAGGAAAGAAAGAAGTTTAGTCAACAGTTGAGCTCAATTATGTCTGAAAGGACAGCAGACAGGCTATTAGGCTTCTAACCTGAGGGTGACCACACACACAGTCACTTACATTCATCCACTATCTGGTCAAGAAAAGGTCCTGCCAAGGCTTCCAGTCAAGTCATCTTTTCTGCTTGGCGATCAAGGTTACTTTGACCGATGATGATTCAAATTAAACCCACCGCTCAAATCATCCGCGGCTTTTAAATCCACTTTATCTAATATCTGTGCTCTCACATGGAAATCCAGCACGGAGCTCATTCATTTATATGTATGAAGAAGAGATCAGACAGAGACACATGTAGAATTAATTTATTACAAAAGGACACACACACATGACGACGCTTTAAAACACTTGTGAGGACCTCCTATTCTTTTAGTCGTTCGTTCAAATCGCTGACTGGTCCTCGCAGAACTGGTAAATTCTCCCAACACACAAACCCTGGTACACACACTCTTTACTCTTCACTCACAGGTAGCTAGTGCTTTCATTTCAGCAGGTGGCCTCATATGAACATCACACACTACGATACAGGTCACCCCTGCTTTCCCTTTCAGCAGGTGGTCAGTAAGTAATGGCACTGATGGCTGAACATTGGACGCTCAGACAGAAAGTGGGTGTTATCTTCCAAAACAACACAAAAGGGCCAAAGTGAAGAGAGGGACAGAGAAACAACCTCAAAGCGGGGCCTTGAAAAGTCATTTACTGCATGTCCTTGAATGCACAACTCTCAATTTCTTTGCTTTTTAGCCTTATGTGTCCCACACTCTTTATCCTCCCACGCCAACAGCCCTGCATGCCACATTAATTACAAACGTCTTTCATTTTGTCTTCATGAGGGAAATTGCATTTGTTTTCCTTGTTGAGTCAAGATGACAGGGAGAAGGACAAATTAGAAGTGAAAAAGTCTCTTTCAGCTTGTAAAATATTAGACAAGCTAATTATTCAAAAACAAAGAAAGCAACAATGAGATGCCAAATGTCAAAGAATATAGATCACGTCGCTTCAGTCCTTTTAGCTCGACTGCCAAGGAGCCTGACAAAGTTTGTCCTCCAGGAGAAAAAAGAAGAGATCGCTCTATTGAACAAATGAGGACGTGTAATTGTCAGAAAAACAATGACATTTTTAAATTAGGACAGTTTGCACTTTCACATTATGTAAATAAAGCTCAATTTGTCCTTTGCTCAATCCAATTATCACATTGCTAGCTCCGTCTTAATCAACTTTCAATGCAGCTTCATAGCTCAAGGTTGAAGAAGAATAGTTTTTTTAAAGTTATTTTGCAGTAAACAAGTGGAATTGGTTTAACAGATTCTTCAACATGATGTCATTAAATCCCATGACATTTGACCAACAATGTGTTACTCTGTCTTTAACACTGTGGTCACTGTACTTCACTGTGGCACCAGGACAAAACAAAATTTTTTCCTACTGAAGCTAATCTTAAGTCAGTTGGATAAAGCCATTCTTGGCTTGTACAAACTTACACTGTCCTGAGAGGAGATCAAACCAATCATATGAGTAAAAACACTTGGAATACGGTGTGTGGAGGCTTTAATAACATGCTTCGATATACACTCACCGGCCACTTTATTAGGTACACCTTGCTAGTAAAAGGTTGGACCCCATTTTGCCTTCAGAACTGCCTTAATTCTTCGTGGCATACTTTCAACAAGGTGTTGGAGACATTCCTCAGAGATTTTGGTCCATATTGACATGATAGCATCACGCAGTTACTGCAGATTTGTCAGCTGCACATCCATGATGCGAATCTCCCATTCAACCACATCCCAAAGGTGCTCTATTGGATTGAGCTCTGGTGACTGTGGAGGCCACTGGAGTACAGTGAACTCATTGTCATGTTCAAGAAACCAGTTTGAGATGATCTGAGCTTTGTGACATGGTGCATTATCCTGCTGGAAGTTGCCATCAGAAGATGGGTACACTGTGGTCACAAAGGGATGGACATGGTCAGCAACAATACTCAGATAAGCTGTGGCGTTTAAACTATGCTTAATTGGTACTAAGGGACCCAAAGTGTGCCAAGAAAATATCCCCCATACCATTACACCAATAGCAGCAGCCTGAACTGTTGATACAAGCCTCAGTTTCCTGTTCTTAGCTGACAGGAGTGGCATTCGGTGTGGTCTTCTTCTGCTGTAGTCCATCTTCTTCAAGGTTGGACGTGTCAGAGATAATATTCTGCATTCCTTGGTTGTAACCAGAGGTTATTTGAGTTACTGTTGCCTTTCTATCAACTCAAACCAGTCTGCCCATTCTCCTCTGACCTCTCACATCAACAAGGCATTTTCATCCACACAACTGCCAATCACTGGATATTTTCTCTTTTTTCGGACCATTCTCTGTAAAACCCTAGAGATGGTTGTACGTGAAAATCCCAGTAGATCAGCAGTTTCTGAAATACTCAGACCAGCCCATCTGGCACCAACAACCATGCCACGTTCAAAGTCACTTAAATGCCACGTTCAAAGTCACTTAAATCCCCTTTCTTCCCCATTCTGATGCTCAGTTTGAACTTCAGCAAGTTGTCTTGACCACGTCTACATGCCTAAATGCATTGAGTTGCGGCCATGTGATTGGCTGATTAGCTATTTGTGTTAACAAGCAACTGAACAGGTGTACCTAATAAAGTGGCCGGTGAGTGTACATTTGCAGTTAAAATGAAAATCTTGATGTCAAAATTGACACAACCTATAGCACAAAACTCCTATGAAATGCCTTGTTGTTGTTGAAAAAATGTTTTACATATGTTTAATTAAAATAAAACCTCTCAACATTTATCCTAGAGTGTTGACAGGCTGTTATTTTTGACGTGCATTGGAATGTAACATGCAGGACGTTGCTTAAGACCATAGATTTGTGACTATAGATAAATAAAGCTGGCCGCACTTGTGGCAAAATAATTTTCTCGGGAAAAAAGAAATAAAAAAAACATTACCAATAATTAGGGATTCTTATCTGATTAGTATCGGCAAGACGTGACGTGACAATTTCAAGCAACAATCGATTAAATGGTAATATAACTTACTACACTGGTTGGACGTCATTAAGCGGCACAGAAAACTCAGCCATGGTGCCCCTTTACGAGCTAAACCCCTGCAATGCTCTCTGCTTGACAACAATGCCTGTCTTCTCAGGTCGCTACAGTTTTTAACACTAAGATGGCACCACTACCAGGTACTACAGCTAATCTACAGTACTCAAAGTGTGTATTATCTTAGAAAATGGCATCAGGTATTAGCAGATACCAATATTAAATGATTGAATATCATAGCTGGGAAAACACAGCATGCTAGCTAGCAGTTGTATTCCATTCTATTGTTTGTATTGTGCACTCATGCTGGGTCATGTTTGTTTTCGTAAGTTAGAAATTAAAATTACATTAGCTAGCATAACCTGCAGCTATTTTATGAGACTCAAACGTGACTATATGTGTGTAAACAAAGTGGAAAAAAAACATTTCCTCATCTGTGAACATGACTTCAGTCATAACTCCCATGATGCAACACTATTTCATGTCATCAGACTGTCATTGTTTGTCATCGTTTTTATTGACTTTTATTGACTATTGCAGACTGGTGTTTAGTAACATTTAAAATGCAATAATTAAGAAACAATTACTTTTAATTCCCTTTTAGGCACCAAAGTTTCCCAAGAAACATATTTGTATTCATGTTGATGGTGCAGTAGATGGTGGGTTACACACTCCTAACTGGAAGCTTCCCTCCATATCCACAGGTACGCTGTGTTTCCCACTGAGCAGCTGCAGTCGAGGCCTTGGGGGTTAAATGTCTTGTTAAATGGCACCTGATGCAACTTGCTGAATGGGAGGGAAGCATGACTCCTACGATTTCTGACACAGTGCCAGCACGGTGGTCTGACATTTTAACTGCCACGCTTTTATTTTTTACAATTAGATGCCTTTGATGCCAGAAAGCATCATCTCCCTGCTTTGATTTAAGGCTGTGGACGGGAGCACAACCTGGCTTTACCCCTCATCCTCCTTCCAGACAACCTCCTTTGCTCTTCATTTCCCAGTCCCTCTCTTCTTCTATCCTCCTCCACCCCCACGCCTTCCCTTTGCTTCATCCCATTACTCACATCCCCTCCATGATATTCCCATTATATCCCTTCAGGGTATCCACAATCCCTGTGGAATGCAGCCAGTATTCCTGGGATAACGGGGTTCACTGGCTGGCTGGGTTCTGAAGGGAATAGGGAATACGCTCCCTTTCCTTTACAGGGAACAAGCAAAGGAAATTCCTTCCCAGCTTCTCCAATCATTTATCTCTTGCTCTCTTCATCAGAGCAATGAAAGTGCAGTGAACAAATGACTGGACGGAGGGAACATTGGAGCAGCGACTCAGGCCTCCATTCTTCTTCCTCTGCTACCTTTGAGGTTTGAGAAACAAGGATGAGATATCGCCACCCTTTGGGGGATGAATTTGTTCTGTTTTTTTGTTATTTCTCAGAGGAGCGAGGAGTGGTCTCTCTTTCAGTATCTGTAATTCTCTTTCCTTGAGCCTAAATCTCACATATGGGAAGGAGCGAATAACATCAGGGGATCTCTGTGTCCTTACAGAAAGGATTTACAGGGAAGAATCATTTTGTTTCTTGCAGTTCCTTAGTATCACTGGAAGGTATCAGCTGTGACATTTGGACAACAGATTATCTATGACTTAATTTTGCTTTTTTGTGTATAAGTCATGCTAGTACCTTGGCTAAAATAATATTATCATAAAGTCTGACTTACTATGTGAAGACCCCTGAGATTACGTATGTTGTATAAATAAAATTGAATTGAAATAATCTAAAAATGCCACCAATAAATCCCCCTGACTGACACTGTGGTGTTCAACTCCCATGACAATTTCTCGCTGCAGTGGTTCTTCTCATCAGGTCAGTTTGTGATGCTATCAGAATTCTTTTCCTCACAGTAATCAATGCATGCGACCGAGCAGTGATCCTCTCTTCCTTCTCCTCCTCTATCCGTTGTTACCACCAGGGAATTTTAAGGCAGGACTGGTCCGGTGTCCCTAATCCCACGGCTTCTAACTGGTTACTGGGTGCTGCCGACACATGGGTCACCTTGTTGGATCACCAAAACACACATGTGCATGCACAAACACACGGCTCGGGATCACTCTAATCTCCTGGTCTCTAAATGGTCACACCTGACTGCCTGGATTCATGGCTCTTTTTATAGGACTTTAGACAAATTCAAAGCCTCGGATGCTGTGTGCAAGTTTGTGTGTCCACTGGAGATGGAAGAGAGAGGTATCTCATTATCATTTCAGCAGTTTGGCTTTGGTAAAGTCACACAAACATGATATAAAAACATGCAATATTCAATTCAAGTGCACATGCAGCTGTGGAAATTCCTTTAATTCTGGAAATTTAAAGCTGTGACAGAAATCATCCACTCATTCCCTCCTCCCTATCTATGACCATATAGTGAACTATGGAGGGAGTTTCTCTGCAAAACTAACCCTTTCAGACTCTACATGACTCTCTGTGCCAATAAGTACATCACAGCTGTCGCTAAATTAAAACATATCAGATCAATGCCGACTATGGTAGTGAACCGACCGGCATTTTTGTGATAAATTCATTTCATACTTAGCATATTTTCCAAAATTAATGAATAAAATACAGATACATCGTTCTGCTTCCATTAAACATATTAATATAAATTATTATTTTTAATTTTAATATTTTCTCACCATAACTCATGGATTCATCTCGTGCACATTGTCATTTCGAAAATACGTATAGAAAAGATATATTCCGTAGAAAATGTGACTTAACACTATAAAATGCGCCTTAACACAATAAAATACGTCTTATACTATACAAAAAAACGTCTTAAAACGATAAAATACATCTTAACACTATAAAAAAAAAGTCTTAACATGATAAAATACGTCTTAACATTGTAAAATCGCTGTCAGAAATCTGTGGAAATGCCACCAATCTTTAGCTCTCTCGTCCATCTGCCATTCTCCTTCAATGCAATGCATAATGGTACATATTGCTGGTTAGTGACTATCAGCTGTACTCTACTTTTCATGGTGCAATTTGGGATACTTTGAGTGACTATATAGGGTGGAATAATTGTAACTTAACATTCGGCCAGAACAACAAACTGCCAAACCCCCTTTACAGCGAACAGTGACTGATTTCAGACACAACCTCAGATTCCAGTTTAATTTCTAGTATGTATTTATTTAAGTTGTTTTCTAGCAGTTACATATTCTGCCAGCTACCATTTATTCACTTAGCCTCCCTTTGCAGTGCAGATTATCTCCTGTCGCTGCTCATTTTTCAAACCTCTCTCCTCTCCATCTATCCATGTATCTCTACTCCCTGTTTCTGCAGACTTGCCAGATTCCACTTCATGTTCCCTGGCAGTGCTTTGCCCTCACTGTTCCTATTTCCAGCTTCACTTTGGCTAATTTTGGCTTCGAGTGCATCTCTGTCGGCTGCACTCTTCATCCCTCCTCTCTTCCCCGCCGACTCTTCCTCTCGTTGCTTCATTCTTTCTCCCTCTGAAATTAGCAAAGCAACACTGTCTGACACTCACGGCTACAACACAGAGCAGAGACGGCGAGTGTTTCTCAGACGTGCACCAGCCGATACGTCTAATCTTGCAGAATGATGACTGTCAGAAACTGAACTGTCTCTCGTGCACTTTCTCTGTATAACACCAATTCCCACCACGTCTGCGACTGTGTGCGAGTAGAGAAAATGTGTGTGTGAGTGGCTGTGCGAGCCAAAGTGTGTGTATATGTGAGAGGTGGAGTCAAACGCAGAATTGTAAGTTTTCATTGGCTACAACATCGCGGCGTGTAATGTTGCGCGGGACCCAGTCGGCCAATGGGAGGATCCTGACACACTCCGTTTTATGAATGAGACGGCATGTATGCGAGGTGCACACGCTCAGAGTGAGAATACTCTACAGTGATGTAATACAATCACACAGAGCTGCAGACGCGCTTCAAACACGAATGTAGTACGAGCTCAGTCAGAAACAACATACTGTTAGAAATATACTCAATTAAAAAAGCAAAATATATCTGCATTAAATCCAAAAATGGCATATTCTTTAGCCACCACTGAGCAAAAACAGTGCTTCAGCTCATAAAGGCAAAATGTATTCAGTAATAAAAGCACAACATATAAGATTTAGCTGTTTTTTCAAAGTAAATGCTAAATTTAAAAGTAGTTCCTTGTCTAAAAAGACACATTAAAATGACATTTGTGATACATTTTCTATCCTCAGCAACACCTGTACTTCCTGCTGATCAATTAAGTCCTTGTATCGTTTTATCAAAACAGCCCACACCCTCTCTCTGAAAGCCATATCCTCCAACCGTCTGTGTCCAAACCAGGAACTAAGAACGCCTCATTTGGCTGACATTGTGTACCAGGGAGTAATTTTGCCTAACCGGTATGTAAAATCATAACTGAAGTGCTGTGTGCGCGGCTGGCGACCAGAGAAGAGATTGGGAGGGGAGGAGACCAGCCAAAAACAATCAAAATATCCTGGTGTGACTTTCCATGAAGGGTGTGCGCATGTGCACGTGTTTGTGAGTGTGCGTGTGTTTGTGAGTGTGCATGCATGTGTGCACGCGTTCATGTGTGAGAATACATGCCTTTCTATGAAGTCACTGTTTGGCACATTGCTCTGCTGCTCAAATGCAGTTGATTGGTGCAGTATGGCAGGTAAACAGTGCCCCCTTTGGCAGAATGTAGGAACAGCAGCTCAGAACAAGTACAGACAGTAAAACAAGTGTTGAGACAATGAAAGCAGAGAAAAATAACAGGTTTATGTCACTGATGTTAAACATATCAAAAGAAAAACACATGAGTTGCAGGTTAGGAGACATTTTCCCTTTACTTCTCTTGACCTGTATTATTTATTATTTTATATTCCGTGTATATAAATGTGTAAATGTATATAAATCATAGTCAAATATGGTAAGAGTGGATAAACAACAAATGTAATGATTTTTACCTCCTCAAGTGGTAAGAAAGTCATATGTTAAATTCCAATGTGAATTAAACATTTAAACAAAAGAAACACTATGAGTTTAATTGTTTTATGTGTGCTTATTATATATATTA
>OMNN01002077.1:6584-16758 GCA_900302755.1 Chromis chromis | reverse complement strand
TTATATAAATAATGCTGAATGCAGATGCAGAACAGGAGGAGGAGTGTTCCCTCACGTTTAAGTAAAGTCACTAAAGTCACTAATCTTTTAACTAAAAAACACTCTTCATTCAGCCTTATACAACCTGTTATATAAGCATAATGTCTTACAGGATTATATTATATTGATTCGGGTTAACTGTCTTCATTTTGCACCTCATATAACATCATGTGCAAAATTTAGGGATTAAAAGTTCCAAATTTTGAAACTATGAATGAGACCAGAGTATGTTTTTCAGAAGGATGACCTCATCCTGATATTGCAGAGATGCATCCTTTCAACAAAAAGAAAAACTCCTCCTCCGTGAGCCGAGGCTGCCATCTATGGGCCGACGGCAGAACTTCTACTACGCCTCGCACCAGGTGATGTCATAGTTTGAGAAAGAAAGAAAGAGTTAGACATGAGGATGAAAGTGCGACTGGGGAGGGCAGCGAGTGTGAAAGAGAGGAAACAGGATGAGAGAGAAGGTGATGTCATGTTTCAGAGCGTCTTTGTCCAGATTCTTTCATTCAACTCTGCAGAGCGACACTGCGGATTTCACACTATAGAGGTAAGATATTCACATGACGTGATTTTGCGCAAAAAATATTCTGTCCGTCTGACCAACAACATTCAGGAGCACATTCCAGACTATTCCGCTCTCTCCCGACAATTTCATGCCATCCCAGACATCCAGACCACTGCATTGCGCTCCATAACATTCAGAACAATCACCAGCTGTGCCAAGTGTAATCTCCCCTGATTTTGGCCATGACAGTCGATTCCTCCTTGTGAAATAATGAATTACCTCAAAGAAGGAGAGAGTGAGTAGGAAGATACTGGAGTAAACAGAAGCAAGCAAACAAGTGGAAAAGACAGATAAAAAAAAGCAGATGTGTGCAGGACAGAAACCAAACTAATCCTTTAGACACTGACCTTTAAAGTACTTTGTAAGAAGAAAGAAGCAGTAGGGCTGAAAGATTTATCGAAGTATTATCAAAATGGTCGAATGCAGTATATCCAAATCACAGGAGCTGCAGCTTTTTGATAAAATGTGCCACAACATACTGTTACAAATGAAGCCCCAGCCTAAAAGGCATAAAGGAGCATACAGCTTGTTTGGTGCAGAACGGACCAAAATGACATCATTTGTTTCAGTGTTGTTTCAGTGGAAAAGAAATGCAAGAACTCCCACCAAAATCATATTCTAGTGCGTGTTAAAATCCCTTTTTTTACTTATTGTTCAGCCCTATTGTGAAGCTTATCAATGGAAGATCAAGGCAACAACATGGGGTTAAAATCATATTAATTTAAGCGGTAAATGTCAGAGAATTGCTCTTTTTCTAAGCTGTTATATGTAGAACTTGAATGCGTGAAAAGACACTGCTTTAGCAAACATTAACACTCTATGATTTAAATCTTTGTCAACAGTAATCCTGTGATCCTGAACCTCCAACATGACCAAATCTAGTTGCATGAGATCTCCCGTCTCTTTCTAACAGTCCATGACCCCATAAATATCCCTGTTTTCTTCCCTGTGAACATCACTTGAGCTCCTCAGCTGTCCTGACTCTGGATTTTCCACCAACTGTTCCAAGCAAAACCTGGTTCTCTGACAACTGAGTGAGTAATCCCACAGCCCTGTCCTCCTCACTTGTACGTGAAAGAAATATGTTTGAGAATGCAGTGTGTGGTTGTAAAGACCCTGTTTTAAGGTAACCGAGGATTCTAGTACAAAACGTTACAAAACTGCAGCTCCTCAGTCAGAGAGGAAACTAATCCTGGTGTCATTAAGACTCTATGTAAACTCTTCTGCTATGTTTATGTCCAGCATCTAAGCTACTCTGGAGTTTTAGGACGTGACTTTTGGAAAGGCTAGTTTTAGTTTGACAATTCCTGGGATGCATTTTAGTCTGGATGTGCAGAAACAGAGACTTTTGGAAACAGTTAACACCCTGATTTGTCACGTTCCTATTACGGAACCATTTTCTGGAGAAAGAAGGACATATGCCTGTAATATAGAAAATGAATTATGCTACAGGTGTTACTGACCTTGCTAGCAGCTGTTGTGCAGTTAGAAAAATGACTGTTCTTTCTTTGCGTTACAGAGATTACTTCGGAGGTAAAACACTTCAGGTGAATGCAAACACCTTCCAACAGACGTACATACATACCAGGTGAACAAGTAGATATCAAAACATCAAACATGACTACGGCCTGTTGCAAATCCATGTAGTCATGCAAAATATATGCAAATAGCAACCGAAAGACATTAAGATATGTTTCTTTTGCACCTTATGAGAATCTACATCCCCTTTTATTCTCACCAAGTCATGTGATCTCGAAGAATGAGGTCAGATATCTCCAAACAGAAAACACTAATATGTTGTTAATTTCATATTGAATTGTGCAACATAAGATAAATGAGGAGAGGAGTAAAATCTTCTTCTACCAAGTTCAAATCTAATCAAATTAAACAGCTGAACACTTTCTGGAAGCACTACCTCTGTGTGGTCACTGCACCGTCCTGTTTTAACAAGTGGAGGAGACAGAAACAAACGTAATCCAGAGATTCCAAAAATCTAATATCCATAACAGCCGGATTTAACCTGATTACCTGAGAGTGTATTACATTACACCCTCTCGCATCTATATCTGCTGAGGACCTTAAGACAACCAGGGGAAGCAGTGTGTGCTGTAATCACATTGGGAGACAGACAGATATTTCCCATGCAGAGGTCACAGTAGGAATATAGACAATGCTCTGAATACAAACAGAAACTGCAGCCTTTCCACTAAATAACAGTCAAAATACATGTATGGTGGGACAATTAGCAGACTAAATATCAGGCCTTAGGAGATGCTTGAACACAGGATGTGAGTCGAGGGGCATGTCAGAGACAGCAAAGTGAAAATAGAGACATGTTCTATCAGGCAGCAGCTCCTGGGACAGAAAAAAAACAGCAAAACAAAGAAAGGTGGAAAAGATAAAGAGATCAAGGGTCGAAAATACCACATGAGAGGGGGGAAAGAAAAACTGTTGGCCCATGTTCGGGAGCAAATTGTGTCTAGTGTGTGTGTTTGTGAGTGAGTGAGTGGGTACATCTGCATTTTTGAAGTGTGTGATTAATGTCCCTCTATGGCTGTGGAGACCCCATGGAGAGAGAAACGCCTCAGGGCTTAACTCTCTCTGCACAAACACACAGCTGCATATAGAAAGAAGCTAGTAGGACGTTCTCCGTGCACAACTAACCACACACAACGAAGTCCATTTTCTTTGTGACTAATTGTGAAAAATAGGAGGCCAAAACTACACACACAAAGCAGGAAACTCAGATTATTAACTGCCAACTAAAATTCAATATGCACATTTTGTACACTCACAATGAATCCCTCTGGTAATCTAGAGCACAGTATGTCTGGCTTCAATGCAAAAGACATGCAAAACTGAGGATGAAAGGTAGTATTCAATATTGCAGAGTGTTTATTTAACCTGCATTTTTATCGTTGTACTACTCTGTCAGGTTAAAGAATCTGAACTAGAGGCCCAGATTAAATTAGTTTTGTTTCCTGGTGGTCGAAATCCTCACATTAACCATTTTAAACAAACAGATTAACAATACATTTGTTGAGGGAAGTGCAAAAGTGAAAAATCTCCCACAGGAGTGAGACCCAAGGTATATTTTACTTGCAGGGCAACACCGCCCCCTTGTGTTCAATAATAACATTGACACCAGCTCTATAGGTATCAAATATATTAAAAAATGATATATTTTTACCATTTCAGCTACTAATTTATATAGATAGCTTAAATCTATCAGTCTAAAATCCATCTATTGCTCTATTCAAGTGTTTTTCTACAAATAGCAGCATTCTGTTTACTTAAATTTGTATAATGTTGCTTAAATTTAAAAAAATAAATGCTCTCTCACCGGTCATCTTGTATCCGCTGGCAGCGAGCTGTCCGGCCATGTACTCTCCGTCTGAGTTGTTGTGACTGCAGCCCCACGTTTTCATCCAGATCTTTTGGGTTCCGGGAATCAAACTAAAGATTTACAATAAAACATGTCTGTGATATGTGAAATGCTAAAATGGACATCGCAACCTAATATTACATCATAAAACTCTCAAGTGCAGTGAAACAGACTATAAAGGAAGGTGCTTTGACATTTAACCTGTTTAGTGTAGGCTGTTTGCAAAACTGTCAACCAAACAACTAGGTCAGGAAATGAGTTTTAAACCACTTTTGTGGTGCATTTGTCAAGTGAAAGCCAAGAGGACAATCGATATTAGAACTATGTTATGGGTAATTCTACCTACTTCATAAGACATATAGAACATAAAACAAGCAGCCATAGTGAGACGCATGTATTTTAATCTACATGATTTATCGAAAAGCTTCAAACTAAACACACTAATACCAGCAGCTATCTGCTTTAGGGGGGTTCATTACTGTTAGGTTGGTCATTATGCAGTGTACTGTATACAGAAACAATATTACAATACTCATACATCCTACACTCATGTACAGCCATGTCAAACAAATACGTACCTCACATGGAGATGGTTCACTTTGTCGACACATCTGAACAAGCAAACACTTGATCCTCTCTGAAACAGTGTCTACTGATATGCTCAAACAAATGGCATAAAACTGACATTTTTCTTGTCATTATTCATAATTTAAACAAATTGTTTAAAAACAAGCCAATCATGTGGAAAAATCACACTTTTAAATCCATTAAACTAAAATCATGACCTCCAGATTAGGTGCTAAACATTAGAACCTCCTTTGGAAGTGAAATCTCTGATATCTTGGGTCTGGTTTTCTCTTTGCTATTGAGGTGTGTGTTGTCATTGTGCCAAGATCTGTAAAACTACCTACAGCCTTCAGAAGTCATGGATACCTATGAGTCTGGGAGAGGATTTTAAAAAATCATTCCACTGTAAGGAATATCCACAAGTGATATCGAGTAGATTAGAGTGCACATTTGTCCAGGATTTTTCAGCCCAGAAAATTCAATCCAAGAGCAAACCACCAAATGCAAAGATAGGTCACCAAAAAACTAAAATGTCACCACAGGACCTGCAGGTAGCTCTTGCAACTATTCATATCAAAGTACATGCATCTACAATCAGGAAGATATGGCACAAATTTGACCTGCATGGAAGGCATGTGAGATAAAAGAAGCCTCCAATGTACAAAAACGACATAATAACAAAATTAAACTTCGGAATAATAAAATGTTATGGACAGACCAATCAAAGATAGAGCTGTTTTACCACAGTACCAGTTCACATTTTAGTTTCAGACCAAATACGTCTTTACAGGAGAAGAACCTCATACCAACTGTGAATCATGATGGTGGAAATGTTTTGGTTTTGGGTTGGGCAGCTTTCAGTCATTGATTCAACGATGAATTCTGCATCATATCAGAGAGTGTTTGACAATAATGTGAGGGTTTCTGTCTGAAGACTGAAGTGCGGAAGTGAACCTTTGATCAGAATAATGATCCACCGAGGAAATGCTCAAAAATAAGAAATGGAGGGTTATGAAATGGCCGAGTCCAACCCCGATTTGAATCCCATTGAAATGTTGTGGGTGAGTTTGAAACAGGCATATATGCCAGAAAAACATCTTGGAACTATTGGACTTTAGCACAGAAGAGTTGAAATTTTTCTTGAATAAATGATTGAAAAAGATAATTCCCCTTCAAGTATACCACCTTTATCTGTAGGCCCAGTTTAAAAGAGGATCAAATCTTTGCTTGTCTAAAAAAGACAACAGCTTCCATGGGATGTAATTATATTTTCTCTCAAACATTTGACAGACCTGTCAGCTTGGAGCTCCTCATTGTCCAGCTCTTTCTTCTTCCTGGACCTCGGTATGATGCTTTTTCTAGCAGACTGTCTCTCTTGAGGAGTCGGGTCGCTGGAAGACACCATGTCCTCGATGTCCTCAATCAAAGAGTCACAGGCGGACGGCATGATGGGCTGAAATCAGACAGAGCTTTGGTCAACACACAGTTAATCTGGAGACTCTCTCATATAGTTCAGACCTGAAAGTATAAGTATCAGACCCTGATTGAGAGTGAGCATTGTCAATGTTACCACATATAAAGCAAGAATTAGTAGATAAAACACTGTCTAAAGTACACTGTGACTTCAAAATTCTGGTCAAATAGATAGGTATGATGTATTCATTGAATTTCTGAAGGGAGGCATGAATATGAAGTTGAAATGACACATAATACTGCCAAAATGTTATTTTTAGTGCAACAAATATTACATTGGCTGACTGTCTTGCAAATGTAAGGTCAGGTGAGTTAACTGACAGCAAATGTATTCTTTATTTATATTTACTTATATTTATTTGAATATCTTTCCTGACTTTGGGTTAATTGTGATAGTAAACTTGGGTTTTGAACCATTAGCTAGTAAAACAAGACATTTTTCGTTTTTGCAGACATTTTATTAACCAATTGATTGATAAAATAATCTGTACTACATTAATCAAAAAAGAAAATTTATGTTAGTCGCAGACTTTAAAAAATTGTTTGGTTGCTGGTCCCACAAACCTGCTCATCTCTGCAGCAGAGCTAAATATTTCAAATGTTGAATAAATAAGTCCAGAAAGCCTGACACTTTTCCTGCGCCACACGTTCTTATGTTTTTTAATGTACAGGTGAGTTTGTTGGCCTTGAGGCTACAAGTCATACAAAACTACTTCTGACCAGACTTCTGTTGCAGCAGCTTGGTGAACAAGAGTCCCACTGGTTTCCAGTTCTGGGCTGATGATGTTGCTGAACATCTTTGAATTTATTAGAGGAATCACCTTGATGTGTCTGTTTCCTTTGCCAGAAACTGCATTTCCTGTCCTCAACTGTTAAATTAATATGAAGCTTTATTTTAGAAAAGATGCTGGGAACCTGTATAATCTCCATGATCAATAAACAGGCATAGGTTTCAGGTGTGGACACAGGAAATATATACCCATTAGTATTTAGATCACATGCATTTGTCCTATGAATAAATACAAGGAAGAAGCAGAAACGTTTTTTAAAAAACTATGGTTGTATGAGCTCATGAATCATATGCTGAGAGTAAAAACCAGACCCAGAAAAATGTATAAGATCCAAATACAGTATATTCTATTATACTTACACCTGGTGCCTGAATTTATTTTTTTCCTTTGTATAATCTAACATTTTAACCATATATTGATGCAGAAAATGCACAAATTGGTGGATTAAGCTTCACCTCAATGCAAGAAATGAAGTGTTTGACACCTAAATTTTCATGACCTGAGGTAAAACACAGATGTTTACTCACACACGTGTATTTACCTGTAATGTTATCTATATATAACATCATAAAATTACCTGCATAACAAGCTACAGAATCAGAGACAACAGGTGTGATCGTACAAACTAAATGCGCGTTAAACACAAAGTTATGTTAACTACGTTTAAGTCATATTATTAGCTCATGTTTTTCTTATTTTCACCTGACTTATACCTACAACCTGCACACGGCCGATTAATTAACATTAACGTTGACTGCTACCAAAGAAAAAAAAACTGTAAAAAAACGTTTAACTGACCGGATATTTAATCATCTACAGTTTGTTTTGCTGGTAACATGAGCAAGCTAGCTGTTAGCTTGCTTAGCCTCATTAGCTAGCTACAACCCACGTGCCTCTTATTCTGGACAAACATACCAACTAAGATTCTTTATTAGTCTCTTACCTGAGTCTAAATGTGGTTATTGGGTCAGAAAAACCTCAATTCCGATGTAACGATGCTTTAAAATTGGAAAAAGATGGAAATTTACAGCAGCAACACAGTTATCACAACTCTCAGGCTGCCATACTGTCTGTAGCTACGGAAGCTGAGGAGGGACAAAAAGGTTGTACGCCGATTTTGCACTTTTTTGATTAATGTATGCATCATTTTGAATTTTAGACTTGAGATGAAAAAAAGTGAGAATGAAATTAAAATCAGCTACTTGAATTTTTTTAGTGATTTATATAAACAAATAAAGCTCAGTTGAGAAACTTAAGATTAGAAAACAACAAGAAAACAACAACATCTTTGATAAATGTATATGTTTTATTATATACGGATGATTTTAACCACAATTTTTCACCAACTTTAATAACTTCATTTGTTTTGTTTTTTTTTAGTTGGCCCATCTGTCTGAATAAGAAAAACAAGACAACATTACTAATATTAGGTTCATCGGCTGCATCAGGGCCATTCAAATAGAGGAAGTGATTAACTCAGTAATGCTGACGAAGACACTGGATTTTCCCCTAAACTGAGGTTAATTTTACAGTCAAAATGCTGTTTAAGCAGACTTCAGTACTCTCCAAGGAAGTAAAAAAAAAGGGGGGCAGAAATATATTTCGACTCACTGATATCATTACAAAAAAAAGACCAGTAAATGACAGATAATCTACCTGTGAATGATTATCTGCATTATTTAGGGTCCAAAAGAAGAATTTTACCATAAACAAAAGAATAACACTGATAAAAGAACAAAAAATAGTCATTAAAATTTTCACCAAAAAAAACAAAACAAATCATTATGCAATCATATATAAATATTAAATACCGCTTTATGCGCAATGGTATTCTAAGAACTGTGAGCTAGGTAAACGATTAAATATAACCCTTTTTTGAAACATTTTGTCTAAAAATAAAAATATATACATACATTTTAGCATCAGGCCAATGTACAGTGGCTCTTCCAGGTTTCCTTTTATATATTTTCAAATAGAAAATACTATTTACTCTACAGTTTGGCTGAATACTTGATGGCTGCTGATAGATCTGCACAAGAAATATTGGTTTGTCACTGTTGTGCCAACATAAAAAATATAAAACTTTATTTATCCTGAAGAAGATTCTTGGGCCAGATTTTGCTCAGAAAAAACAAATGATATAACATAAGGAATGCAGCAGTGCCTAAAAAGTAGAAAAGCAATAAGATATAAGTACGATACAATACTGAAATAAAATAAGTAGTTAAAATAAGGCTGGAATAGAAAAGTATAAAGTAAGCTCTGAGGTTTCTACTGGAGAGCACAAGTTTTATTTAGTGTTTATATATGCGTATACACTTTTCAAGGTGATCCACCAAGCAGATTTTGAGATACTGCAGAGAAGCCAAAGATGTGCTCATTGGCAGTGATGGAAGGCAGCGTAATAGTCACAAAAATCAACATAGTTTATCCTGAGAGGAGCATGAATTTGTGTGGCAAATTTCAAAGAAGTGCAGCCATTGAGATTTTTGATATGCTGCCTTGAAGTGTTGAAGGAAAGAATGGATGGACATGGTAATGCTGAGATCCACTAACAGGAGAAGAGCAATGCAGCTGACCCAAAAAGAAATCTATATTAATTCAATGCTGTCATTTTAACATTAAAAAAAACAATTATCAACGTTGATTTAATGTTTGTCTTTTAAACAGTTAGGGGAAAAAAAGAAAATAATTAATGCTGCAGTTGATATAATGCTGTTATTATTTTTTGTCAAGTTTGATAATTCTAATTAGTTTAACCTGTATTGATCCCCTCGGGGAAGTTCCTTCTCTGCATTTGACCCATCCTATTCAAAGTTAACCTTAACTATACATACTAGGAGCAGTGGGCTGCTGCGGTGCAGCACCCGGGGAGCAGTCAGGGGTTAAGGGCCTTGCTCAAGGGCCCACAGTGGTGGTGACTGGGACAAGCCGTCACTCACTTTCCCACCTCAACCTCTTGCCAGTCCGGGGGCTCGAACCGGCAACAAGTTCGCTTCACAATCCACTAGGCCACCACTCCACAAAAAGTGGTATATCTCAGTGTTCTCACAAAACTACAGAAAAGCAAGAAAGACAGACCAGGAGATGCTGTTTTAAGCTGCCACATCAACCCAACAGTAAATACTGTTATTTTCTGGCATCAGATTTGGAGAGCAGAGATTCGATTGTTGCAGTTCACTCAATTTCCCCCCAGAAAACCTCAAGACGGAGACCTTTCCAGTAAATCTCATCCTTAAAGACAGATCACATACAAACCTTTTCTTATTTATATTGCCTTTATTCAAATTTTCAATTACAAATGCCCAAAGTACAAAAACAAATCCATTTATCCCTCCCCCCTCCCCCCCA
>OMNN01002075.1:0-11970 GCA_900302755.1 Chromis chromis | reverse complement strand
TCTTTGTACGTGATTGACCTGGAGATTACTGCAAAGAAAATTATATACTAGATTTCTATGAAGTTAATGATAATAGAGGTGAAAGTATGTGTTATGTATGCGTCTGTCAAACCAAAGAAGTCTTTGACTTGTGCTGTAAAATTAACACTTGTGCTTTCGTGGCCACTGTGTCATTATGTCTCACGTGAGACTGAATATTGTGATGACAGTTAATTGTGCAATACAACTGAGAAATTAAACTACATTAACACCCTGATCCAGTCTTTATATTATCATATAAAAAATGTGATTTTCTCAGTCACACTGAATTTAGTTAATTTGCAGATGCAATGATTTGCAAGAGAGAAATAAATGCCACACAGGTTTGAGGCCACACTCATTAAGCTGTTGTTGGTATCTGGGTTATGAAAGATCATGTAACCTTCAAACAAGTGATCCCATTTAATTTAAATGCCATTCAGCAGCAGCAGTTTTAGCACTTTGGGGCACAAACATGGTTTGGTTCTGCAGAACAGAAATCTGATCATTCACAGCATACAATATAAATGTCATAACACATGATTTGGCTCGCTCGGATTGTCAGCGTCTTTGACAAATCCTTCACATTAAACAACAAAACATGTTGTTTCTAACTGACATCCAGAACACCACATATATGCCCTTCCTAATCTGGTGGTCCTACTGCTGATCTGCCTTCTGAAACTGTCACCAAATTGAAAGCATTTTTTAAAAATCTGACACTGCTACGGTTAAGGCTTTGTCCAATCCTGTCCACCAGAAACATTCACAGACATTCTTATAGAGCTAAATTACATTCTCAACTACATTTTGGATAAAACACATTTTCTCCTAGTAGGGTAACACAACATAGTAGGAAGCATTCCCACTTTTTAAAAAAGACACAAAGTCCACATAAGGATGACCACATTAGTCAGATACAAAACTTTCACCCAGGAGACTGGGGTTTGTGTCCTGCGTGGGACTATTATTTTTATTCTTAAGTTTAATTTGCATTCCCTGTTTTCTTTCATTTTCCCTCGGTGTTTAGTTAGATTTAGGCCCCAAAAGTAAGATTTCTGAAAATATCAGACAAACATTAACTTCCTGTTAGGAGAATTGTTCGATTGAGACACCAAAACTATAAGTTTAGGAAAATGTCATGGTTTAGGTTCAAATACACCCTTTACCTACACATTTGAAGCTTCTGGCTTACCAGCGTGATGAATCCCAACCTATCTCATACAAACTACATGGACAAAAGTACTGATTGGGACACATCTCTGAATCATTATAATTATGTGTTTAATACAGACTCACAGGTGTATAAAATCAAACGTATAGCCATGCGGTCTGCATTTACATTTATTTGTGAAAGAATGGGTTGTTCTGAGGAGCTCGCTGAATTCAAATGTGGCACTGCCATAGCTTGCCACCACTGCAATAAGTCAGTGTGTGAAATTTCTTTGCTACTAGGTATTCCATGGTCAACCGTAAGTGGTATTGCTGAAAAGTGGAAGCGTTTAGGAACAACAGCAACTCAGACATAAAGTAGCAGACTGCATAAAGTCAGACTGGGGTCACTGAGTGCTGAGGCGCACGGTGCATAAAAATCACAAACACCCTGTTGACTCAATAACTGCAGAGTTCCAAACTTCTTCTGGCATTAATAACAAACTGTGTGCTGAGAGCTTCATGGAATGGGTTTCAATGGCTGATCAGCTTGATGTACGGCTTGTAGCCTTACATCAAGATGGTAAGTGCAGACCATTTACCATTTATTTCAGGGGTTGAGTTGGGGTTACTTCTAGTGAGGGGAAATCTTAATGCTTAAGCCTACCACAACATTTTAGACAATTGTATGCTTCCAATTTTGTTGGGAAAGTTTGGGAAAGGCTCTTTTCTGTTCCATCGTGACTGTGCCTCAGTGCACAAAATAAGGTCCATAAAGGCATGGTTTGGAGAGTCTGGTGTGGAAGAACTTGACTGGCCTGCACAGAGCAATGACGTCAACCTCATAAAGCACCTTTGGGATGAATTAGAAGAGAGATTATGAGCCAGACCTTCTTGTCCTACATCAGTGCCTGACCATACAAATGCTCTTCTGGATGAACAGGCAAAAATGTACACAGATACACTCCAAAATTTTGTGGAAAACCTCCCTGAAGGAATGCTGTTATAGCTGCAACTCCATATTAATATGGATTTAGAATGGGATGTAATAGAAGTTTCTGTAGGTCTCATTGCCAGGTCTCCCAATACTTTTGTGCATATAATGTAAAAGTTGTTAGCTGGCAATGACAAAGACATAATATAACGTGTTTGTGCTACATCACAAATAGGTGTAATCTGTGAGAGAATACGTTTAACTCAAAACATAATTGAGAACGCAGTTGAGTTGCACATTAATGTCATTTTTTTAGGAAGGGAGAAACCAAGGAAATGGCAAGTGAACATCATTAGTTTTGACTAAACTTTATAGTGCATCTTTTTGCGGAATGAGGGTTATAATTTTAGTCATAGCTTTTATGCTATAGCGCTAAAAATGGATTACTTCACATCCTGGAATGTGAGTACTATATTAAGGCTTGAAACAGCCATCCTTGTTTTTTTTTTTTCAAAATTTGGGAGCTGTACACGTGTCTGGACATTAAGTTGTCTCCGTTTCAATCCTCCAGTCACTCGCCCATCCCTTCTCTTTCTACACAAACATGATGGTGACAGTATGTGAAATGCCATGGAGCATCATTAAAGGCCTGTCCCTTCTCCACTGGATCATACACAGATTCATATATGCTGAGAGAAACAGAGACTGAGACTCATTGCCAAAGACAGCCACGGGCTCAACTCCTCACGAGCATCTGCAGCATTTGGAGCTGTTGGCAGATGAGGAGAATAGACCTGTTATTGGGCACCGAAGTCAGAGTCAGCTGTTTCCACCTGAGAGCTGCTAAATCCATCCTTTCTGCCTCCCACAGCCTCTTTTCACTGGAAATAAGGTCATGCTACTTTCAATCTCTTCCAGAGTTGGCATCCAGTGTTTGCACGATACCTGATCTAATTGGAGTCATGAGTGCTTCAAAACACGTTTCACCTCTGCTGCAATCATTGATGTTGCAGGATGATAAACACTATGTAGAGGGTTGAATCTTGATGTAGCACCTGTTAAGGATGAAAAAAAACATGCAGTGTTGGTAAACAGTGGTGAAACAAAAGGGAAAAGAATGAGGACTAATCAAGCAAGAGCTGTTATCAGAGCTAAGCTATTACTGTATTTACCAGGCTGATCCACCATAATAAAGTGCACGGGCAAACCAAATGAGTTCTTGTTCTCCTCTTTTCACATCCTTTTAACTGCTTTCTACTTTCGTCTCCCTCCCCATTATCTCTATATCCCTCTCCTCAACTGTGTGAAGAGCCACATTAAATATAAATAGAGAGAAATGATGGGCAGAGAAATCTAATTGTTTAGACAGCATATTGAATTTTAGAGGTCTCTATTGAATTAATAGGGTATGATTTCATCGTTAAAAATTCATGATGAGATTGTGAGATGTTGGTTTTAATTCTGTAAGAACCGACAACCCAGGCTGGCAGAGGCACGGTGGGACAGGATTAAAAACAGTCACCTAAAAGAGATTAAAAAAACAGTCTGACCTTATTCAACTCCTGAAAAGGTGCTCTCGAGGGACAATTGAAATAAAAACCAGTGCAGTACAGGAGGTAATCAAAACCAATCCAGTCAAATCAAAATGGAAGTTCACGCTGAAGTGCCACTCTGCGCAAAGGCAAGTGCTATAACATGCATAAAACATCTTTTTTTCTGATCTTATAGATGCACATACACAATATTTCTGTAGTAGTACACACATAAACACACATTTACACTCACACCGACTCAGACGTAAGGGAGACTTGTACCCTTTCTTCTATCCCTTTAGGAAAGGATTGCAGGCAGCAGTTCCTATTTATCAGACTGCCAGCCATCTGAAATCAAATTTCCCCTGAAGACACCATGAAATTACAGATATTTTCTCTCCCAGTCCACCTCCCTGCCAAAGCCCACAGGATAAATATCACAACTCTAAGCCTTTCAAGCTGCTATAAGCTGGCACGCTGATGACATTTTGACCAGGCCTGTGTTTCTCCCTAAAGCCTCACTCTAAGTCACACATGCACTCTTTTTCTCACGCACACACACCTAACCACACGCACACACACTGTGTCCAGAGTTTCTCCTTTTCTTTGTCTCCCTCTAGCCCCTCTCCTAGTGACAGGCTTAGCAGTGCAGTGATCCATGGTACTCGCCGCCTGTTTATCCAGGCTAAGTGCTCTTTGCTGTGCCACTCCACTTTTCTCTGTTGTCTCAGGCCTGTTTGATTGATAAATATTGCAGCCACCAGGCAGAGCCAGCCTCTGACCTTAAGATAATGGAAATAGTTTGAGAAGTATGTGACAAAAGGCTAACCACTAAAATATCCTTACCACCAGTGGTCCAAACGTTTTGGGAAAGGTTTGGCAGGTAAGACAGATGAAATTAAGGTAATGCACACTTCACACGATGCTTAAATGCCTTCAGTGTCCACAGTAAATAAATGGTAGTTTCCTCATGGACAAAGGAAAACTTGTGTACACATATTCATGTTTGTGTTTGTGGAAAGCCCGGTCCATTTTCCATCTGCCTGTGACTGTGGTGGCAACTTGATGGCCGAATGGCTGGGTGCATACTACATGCCTCAAACAGTGTCAGATGTGAGTCCTCAGAGTCAATTCATGGCCAACCGGACCATTAGTGCATGTCACTCCCCTGTTGTCTTTCCTCACATTTCTGTCTTTCTCTGCAATAACATAACAATAACATAATAATAAGGGAAAAATGTACAAACAGTGTTTGAGAAAAACAACATGTGACCAAAACCAATAAAGACACCGTATCAGTGTTTGTGCATGTTGAGCCAATGTATTGATGGTGTTGTTTTTCCTTTGAGAGAGCTAATGGCCTGTGTGGTTTCTAAATGTGGACATGGGGGTCACTCTATGCAGAACATAACCATTGTCACCTGGCTGAAAACCCACTTTCAGAAATCTAAACCAGCAGAACATGCAGTGAAGTGTAGTAGAATATGTATCAGTAACATAATATCAGAGCAACACGGGCATTTCAACTGTACTGTTTTTTATTACGGAGGAAGAACAAAATTATGAAAGAAAGGAACCATAGTCACAGACTATAGTGCTGATTGGTGTTTTATTTATACTATCACATCACTCCTTAATCATGTTGATGCTGAGCAGCTGTGGTGTTCACCATGTTCACTGTCTTGAAACTCGTTACAAAATGTCTTGGCAGGTTAGTCCAGACTGTGGTTTTTCTATCAACGGAGCAAAATAAATTACCATCCCTGGAACCGTGGAGCTAGCATGGCTAAAAACTGTCATATCCTCCTGTGTGGAAAAGTGTTCTTTCACGAAGACACTGACTGTCAATAGGAGAGCCTGGTCATCTGTGTGTACAGTTTTCAGTGGATACCTGCCATAGATTCAGTAATCTGATACTGTGATTTTTTATCTATTGTATTCTGTAGGTTACACAGTCTCCACCCAGGAGTCCAGTCGAGAACATGTTAGTTAAATCAAAAAAACTCTTCCAGTAGGTGGCTACTGATGTCATGTTGTTGTTTTTTTATACATTCTCCTGTGAGAGATTTTCTGTCCAAAGGACCTGCCTGAAATCTATTCTTGTCAACACTGGCATAACACTTGTTATCCACTTGACCTATATACCCAAATCTATATACTCTTGTTTGGGTATATAGGTCAGGTGGTATCTTCTTTTCACTTAACAGGCAATTAATGGTCACTTTCCCAAGATTTTTGCAATATAACCATGAAGGCAATGCCGTGTTTCTCCAAGAGACAATGTACTCCTCCAAGCTTCTCCTCCTGGAATATTCCACACATCCAAACCACATCCTGCCAATGTGAAAGAAAGAACAACCATGAGATTCAACAGAGTGTAAAGGTGAAAACAGTGGTGTACTGGCCATCTGACATACTAGGACAAATCCCAGTGGACCATCACATTGGTGGGCAGGTGGACCGTCAAAAAATCCATAAAGCTGTCTGTCTCTTTACCAGCTGAGTTTCTTTCCCAGCAAAGCCCCTGGTGAAAATGTCTTTTCTGCAGAGCAAGTCACCCATCCAAATCATGACATATCAGTGAGTTTATCAAAATTTACAGACCCCCACTCAGATACGACAGAAAGACAAAACCTTGACTCTTCATACAATCGTAGCTGCTTTTTCAAGGAACCACATGTAAGGCAATTGGAAAGCTACATCATTTGCTTTGAGTTGCTCAAAAAAATTTTTTTATAAAAAAATCCTCAGTGTGCCCTATGCACTTTGTGTGTGAGACAACTTGAAGGAAACAAAGGAAAATCCAAGTTTAGGGAGCCTAGAGTGACACAGCAGGAACCTGCCATTACATGCTGAGTGATGGAAAGACTTTAGATGCTTTGCAACTGTCTCTGCTGCCGGAGAGCCAGCTGAGGAACACAGGCTTGTGGAGCCCACTGCAGGTGACAATGCAAGAGATGTGAAATGATTGCCCAAGGGAAATGAAGGCTTGGTTATGAGATGATGTAGCGAGACACTGAAAGGTCTGATTTGGAAAATCAGAAAAAAAACAGCATAGTATGGCTGCAGATCCATACATGTAACATAAAAAACATCAACATTGGTGGACTTCACAGAGCCCTATCTGAAGAAATAAGTAAAAAGTACAAACTGTTTTGCACTTACCATCTGTGACGACTTCAGGCCAAGTGGTAAAAGCAGAAAACCTGTATATTTGTGCATTTATTAACAGACTCTTCAGGAAATTCTAAGCAGCTATAAATCAAAGAATAAATGTAATCTCCCTCACACCCTGTTAATGTACTTTAGCATTTCACTTAATACATACTGTCCAATGTGCCTTAAGCTGAAATGACAATTTGAATTAATACTTTTTACAATGAAACTTGTTGAAAGGGCAATTTATATAAAATTGCACTGATTTTTGGTTCTCAACATAGAAAAATAAAGATGCAAATCGAGATATGTGAACCACTTTTTCTTCCAATTCCATCCCCAGATTAAAGTCAAAATGTCTTGCAGCTGTTTTATACTATGGTCTACTAATTCTACTGTCAGTGCAGATATTAATATAGTTTCTGTTCCTACCCTAGAACCTTTCAGTCTTAAGGATTTATTTTAAACTTATGATAAGAAAATGTATAAATATTTGGCTACCTAAGTTCTTACTTCATAAGAAAATGACAACACAAGTGGAGCAATACCGTCGAGCTAGGCCACAATTTGAGGCCGCTGCTGTCACATGACATACTCTACTCAGCACACTCTCTGTAATATGGTGGTTTCACTCTTTTGGACTGGCTTAGTACCTGCTACTGCACTGCTGTACATGCAGACTCTGAGTTTCCCATTGGGAAGTTATTATCACCACCCTTCCACCTTGTTGCTCTCCTAATCTTGGTGCATCCATGTAAAAGGTGTTCTGTTGTAATTAAATAATTAAACAGGATCAGAGTTCTTGTGTTATAATTGTTCTGTACAACCACTGGTTTACCTACATAGGGCTACTTAACTTTAAATCTTCACTACTTTTCTGCTCCAGCAAACTCCTTCACCACAGACACACGGCATTAAAATTGCATCAATGTATATTCTAGTCTCTGGTGATCTCCTTCCTGAGTCATCAAAATAACCACTGAAATAAGTTCACCAAGTGAAGGTAGAAAGGCGAACCTGTTCTATCGCATTTCCCCACAGGAGAGATGGGTCTGACTTCCAGTTAGGACTCATTTGATCTGCAATCTCATCCCATATTCTGTTATATAATATCTCTGAGACACACGCCAGGCTTCAGCTTAGTAACTGGTTCTTCTGCTCTCCAGTCTCTTGTCCATTTATTTCACTGTCTCCTTTCTTCCAGCTGAGCCCACAGGGGCAGTGACCTCATCTAAACCCAAACTCTGTGACCACTGGGCTTCCTGTGTGTCTGAGAGGAGATGAGAGTGCCAGACACCTCTCTTATTAAACCTCTGTTTGGCTATCAAGCCAGGGGGGTACAAGGGAGAAACGGGTGGGCTAGACCAAACTGAGTCTCTTTTGTCATCTTCAACATTACACTCTAATTGGCTCCCATAGGTCTTGAGCCTGCCGAAAAAAGAATGTGCACACATATGCACACAAACACACAAAAAACACACTCTTACATCCACACACACACACACACACACACATACACACAGACATATTTGCCGTGATAATTTCATTAAAAGATGTTCACATTCAACAAAATATATAAACTCCAAAGTTTTGAAAGTTTCAGATATAATGGTGCTTTTGTCAAGAGTAAAAATTAAGAGTTTTCAAGTATGTTAAAACTACAAGCTCATTAAGTTGAACTTTTTTTTTTTATCATGCAACCCAGTTATTTAAAAATCTTCTTTTTTGGGGGGCCTTTTTTGCTTTTTTTTTTTTTTTAGATAATACAGTGAAGAAAGACAGTAAATGTGAGAAAGAGAGCGGAGCATTAACATGCAGCAAAGGTACAGAAAGCTGGAAGTTGAGCATCAGAACCCAAGTGGCGTGTGCCCTAACCACTCGACCCCATTTATTAAAAAACTTTGTTAAGCAGAGTATAACACCATTCACATTTGCTTTGCCTTGGTTTGTAACACTGATGTCTATCTTTGTGACAGGCTGCCCATTATAATTGGCTTCCAGCCATGTATCCTAGCAAGTGATCTAATAGTATCTGTGAAATTACTAAGTGTGGCAATGTGTGGCTCAGTCTAGTCTTAAAGGCTTACGGAGTCATTAAGTGGGGACAACCAAAACTAAGCAGCAATCTGTTGTTAAAGGCACCCTGTGGAGATTTTTACCACTAGTGATGCTATGAAGCAATGTTCTGATGAGCAGGTCCCCTGTTGTGTTTGTACATAAAGTTCTACTTGTCGGCACAGGAGGATGCACACGTGCACGAGCATGTAAATAACAGTGCGTTGTTCTTTATAAAAAAAATATTTAAAATGCTCTTACATAGAGAAAGTAAAGAGGTGGCAGTTAAATGTGAGATGGGGAGCAAAATGCATCACATGCTTAAAGGTCAGTGTCTCAACCCCTGCACATTCCTGGTGACACTTTCACACTATTCCAATAATCAAAGTAGAGGCTTATTAAGTTTAATGAGCCAAGAAATGCAACAATTCACCAACAAAAGGTGGAGGAAAACTGGTACATATTATCAACATGGATGCAAACAATACACAAGTTTTTCAAAGGAAAGAAGTGCAGCCTGGATGTTCCATGTGTTTTGGTGAGATATGCTCAATGTAAATATAACTGCATATGTTTGCAAGAAAACACCGCAGGATTCTCTTCGGGGTCTGTCACTGTGACAGAATTACCTTGCCATCATTCACCTGCTCCACACCTTAATCAGCTTGTCTTATATTATTTATCTTACCCATAGCAATAAAGGATAGGTTCATTTGTTTCAAGTCTGTCTTAAAACATTAATCACATATCCATGTCTACAATGAAAGAGTTTTTGTTCGCTGAATGTTGCCCATACTGGCCATGAAAAGATGTCTCACCCACACAATTCCAGTGTCAGCACCAGGGGACAAAAGCAGCAGTCCTTAGTCACGATGTTCTGGTCCATGACTAGTCAGCAGTCACTGCTACATGATTACATGAGTACACAGTGCTCTATCAGAGTCATCTTTGAACTTGATCTTTATTTGACACCATTCACTCACCTGTAAAGTTTTAGAGAAAGATCTTGCATTTCTATTGTTTTGACAAAATATATCCACAGACATCCAGACATATAGACAGACATATAAACACTGGCCAAAGTACTCCAAACCGCCTTTTGTGGCAGCTCCCGACACACAGATACTCAGACTCGCAAGATTCTTATTGTATTACTTTCCCTGCACTGCAGCTCAGTGAGCACACACTGTCTGAGGAAACAAAAGTTATGTTGCCAACTCAGACTGCTGACGTGTCATATTAGCTTTGAGTAAATTTCAGAAAGCATTGTCGCTCCTAACAAAGGTTTTGTCCCCTATCGCTTGCAATGGAATTGCTTTAGGGAAGGATCTCTTTGAGCCAGAATGGATAAGAAGAGGTACTACAGCTGCCAGCAACTCTTTAAAAGTACATATAGGAGTGGGGGTATTGTTTTATGATAGACTTGAAAAAAATGTGAACCCATTCCTTCACCAAAGTTAAGTACTCACCCATAAAGAATGAAGAACATTTGAGAAACAACACTGGAGCCATAAAATGCAAATGTTGCTGTTTCCAATAGTTACTTTTGTACATAAATATCTTTATTACCTTAGATAAGGTGTTGTGTATTGTCTCATATTCATAATTAAAGTGCATGATTGTTAAAAAAAATAGATAAACAGACATCATCATGTGTGGGTGATGGCAGGTTGACAGGTGCAGACCAACAACTGGACAAATTAATTTCAGTCCGTGACCTCCAATTTTACACATGTTTAGCTCCACTGTGAATCAAACAGCTCCACACAGAAAGGACTGGGACCAGGGCTCAATCCCAGGAGAGGACATTGCTAATCACTCCCACAAAGGTTATACAAGTGGTTCATTTAACTAATATTGTGATAAGAAATTATCTTTCATATCGAAATGTAACTTCAATGGAAACAAACCTCACAGATAAATGCAGAGACTGTGAAATGCCTACACTCCTGGCCATGTCCTTGTTTTCTCTTTTTCTTTGTGACTCCCTTTGTTCAGTCATGTCCTTTGCGAGTTTCTTTGTTCCATCAATATGACACTCATCCCTGAAAAATGAATAAAGTGGCATCATTTAGGAACCTGGCAAATTATACTCCATTTCTGCTCACCGTTGACTGAGTCCCTCAGGTTTTATGTGACCGGCCTCGTCAGCTAAATCATCCTCTCTCTAACATAGCCCGCCATCAACCGTATCCTGATGGCACATTCACAGACTATAGATTAATTCACTTTCTCATATAACAATGTTTAATTACACAGCCTTCAGAGCAGCACCATCACAGGCGGAGATTTATGTGTGTTTGTCTGCAGATATGAAGTCTATATAACAGTACGCTGTCATATTCATCATCCCAATAGATGAAACTGGGTTTAATTCCTCCCTCTGTTGGGATGTAATTACAGAGGTTTACTGAGATGGAGAAGAATTCTGACAGAAATACACACACCTACACTCAGAAATACACTAACTGCACACACAAGAAGACATACACAATTTTTTCTGTTGTGCTGTATTAACGTACTGTTTTTTTCCCCAAAAAAATCTGTGCCCCAAAATAAGTCCTTACCTCTCTTTCACATTCCCATAAGAAAAAAATATTGTAATTGTGACTCAGGAAACAGAGATTTGTATCTGGCTAATCCTATTTACATCATTGCGAGTCTTTCTTTTGGACTATTTTGGGCACAAGTGTCAGATTAGAGCAAATAAACAGCTAATATAAATGGAAATGGTTCTGAAAGTCTCCTCACAAGCACTCCAAGAAGAAATGATCATTGTAGTTATTAATTCTCTCACAGATGCCAGTCTTCAGTGGCCATCACTACGCTTAGTGGTGTTTGAGCACGCTCTTCGGCAGTTCCTCCAGCCTTTTCCTGAGGCTTGGTTAATTGGAATGAGTGTTGCCATTGATTGTAGATGAGAGGCTGCTGTTTATATACAGGCACAGTTCACTGTAATTGCTCAGGCCAAAGAGAATAGAGAGCAGAGACTGAGGGCTATTGGAGAGGGATGTTTTTCCATGTGTGTTGGAGACAGAAGGAGAGAGGTTGCATGAATGGGTCAGTGGGGAAGTGAGTGAATAGACAGAGTCATGCTGTATCTCTGACGTGTTGTCAAGTGAG
>OMNN01002074.1:0-11570 GCA_900302755.1 Chromis chromis | reverse complement strand
GTGCAAATTAGTTCTAATATGTTAATAGTACTGTTAATATACTATAGTAATGCTTTATGTCAAGTGTCTGTCTTTTCGTAATTATTTTGTAGAAAAGTTCCTGAAAATAGCAGTGATCTGGTTCAGATTGTATGAAAAATAGAGGCAAAGTTCTGATATAGTTATTTTAGTTAACTTTATAAGCAGCTGAACTGTTCTACGCAAAGTAGAAGTCACCATTCATTCATTATTCATATCTAGATTATAGATATATATTCTAGATATATGTTATTTTTTTTGCTCTCCTGTTGACAATTTTACTTTTCTTTGCATGTTAAGTTGAAATGTTATCCACTGTCCAGTAAACGTTTAACAGTTTATAGGCCTAAGTAGTGAACTGAGGATATAACTGGTACCAAACAGGGTTATTTCCCAGAAATGTGCAAAGAAATTAGGACAATTGAAATAAAGCATTACCAAAAATACTCAAAGTTATGGAAATAAAAAAATAGCCTTGTCCTGATTAAATCTCAGCTAGTAATTGCAACAAGTTACTATTGGTAATACTCAAGAAACAGTGCTATTCTCATCTGGTGGATGAGTTTTGGTCTACCAAACATTGGCTGGCATATGGGATTGAAACAAAAACATGAAAGTGAAAATTGATTGATGATAAAATTCACATATTTCCAATACTATGAAGATGGAATTGCCACAGATTGCTACAGAAACTGAACAGGAATTAGCATTTATTTAGTGTTTAATTAGAAAAATGTGTTTTACCAACAAAATAGAAATAATTGATAGAATACTGTAGGAAATCACTAAATGGACCATTAAGTGTAAAGTGGAGCAGGTTCAAGACAGGCTAATTGAAGAAGTGTTTTAAATTGCTAGTGCTAAAACAGTAGTTGCAGTAATCTGGAGCGTATTCAGGATGAGAATTTCAGGCTAGCGTTCTGCGGGCCACAGCAGCGTGAGACTGACCTTACTTCCAGAGTCCTTGGGTCCACACTCTCCCTTGTCATACCACCATTTGTTTTTCAGTTTGTCTAAGACGCCTGCTTCGCTCAGTTTCAAAACTGCAAGGTTTACTGGGGTTCTTCGCGTGTAAAAATAACATAAATAACATCATAGGTCATGTTATTTTATGTTATTAGGGTATTTCACATTTGCATTGCATAGCTCAGTCACATAGAAAACTTTTGCTCAGATCAAGTGACCTAGCGTGGATCCCACTGAGTACATGTGTGTATGCTCGTTGAGGAGGGGCTGGGGGGAGCGAGGAGCTACGGCGAGCTACAGACATATGAGTGGGACCCACCTTTGTCACTTTAGGTAACACACCCATACTGCCCCAGCTTATTCTGCAATGAACCAGAGGAAAATACTGTTAAGCCAGGACTATTGGCATCAGGCTAGCTCTGTGCTACGACTGGGAGAGTGAGCTGCAGGGAGACAGGTTTAGCGTGAAGTTAAGAGTTTCATTAACTCTACAGACTTTGGAGGCTCTCTGCAGTTGCTTTGATCGCTTGGTTTCCCTAAAAAATATACACTTTAAAAACTTAAAAAAAAAAAACTTTAAAGACGCTCAGTTGGTTGGTTGACTACTTGGGTCTAGACTGAAATATCTTGACATCTTTTGCATGAACAGCTATGAGCAAATAGTCATCAGAGAATGAATCCTTTTGCTGTTGGTAATCCTGAAAAAGTTCATCAGGAGCCACAAGCAGGTCAAAGTTTTCACCTATCCAGTAATATATCTCTACATCGCCTGTAAGGATTGGCACAAAGATTTGCACAGACATGGCTCTCACATGATTAATTCAAATTACTTTGGTAGTTATTACTTCTAGCACCATCATAAGAGTGATTCTAATTCTGATTTTGAATGAAACATCTAAATTCGAATGACCTTAAAGTCTTGAATTCTTTTGCCGTGTTGCAGTCTTTGTAGGATATACAACACGAGTGAGTTCGTCCCTGTGCAATATCACCTAAATGTCAAATGATTCAAATTTGTATCACCTCTGAGTAAATGCATCATCAGTTTACAGTATTTACTCTTATGATCAATCAAAAACAAATACGTTAGAAAGACTTAATTGAAAATACAACCCCAAAAGTGAATACACCTGTGATCTCTGACAATGAAGTTCGGAAACCTGTGATCTTTGCAACTAAACTAAGTACAACAGTGATTTAGCTGAGTTGCATGAACTAACCCGTGAACACCAGAACTTACTAAGGTTTTGGACCTACGTGCTGTTTCTGTGGACTATCACAGTGAATGCACAGTCCCAACAGTGAAGCACGAAGGTGGGAGTGTGATGATATGGAGCTGCATGGGTGCACAAGGTGTTGGAATAGATTTTACCATGAATGCCTGTGGATATTCCAAAAATATTGGCTGATAAGTTGACTCAAAATCTGCAGAAGCATGGCAGAAGAGGAAATCTCCAGCATGATAACAATCCAAAATCACACAAGACTTTCCAAAGATGGAGAAAAGTGAAAACTATGACCTGGCCAAGTAAGTTGCCTGACTTTCATCTAACAGAACACCTTTGGGGCATTTTAAAAAGGAAGGTACAGCAACACAAACTCCTCCAGTGAAGAGCTGCTGAAAAAAATAGTCCCTGAAGAATGAGAACAACTCTCCAGAAATTTGTGCAACACTGGAATCCATGCCGAGGAGGATTGAGTCTATCAGTAGAAATAAATGTGGGCATATGAAGTCCTGAAAAAATAAAATATTTGAATCTCATTAATGAAAGATGTACTGTCTTTTGTTGCATTGAGTCCTTCCTGTAGAGCCTATTTTTAATATAGCAAATCTAGATTTTTATTTTGACATATATCCTATTGTTCAACTTAGAAGTTATGCAGTTATAGAGAGGTGTTAAAATTTTTAATCATTTGAAATTTAAGTGATATTGCACAGGGGTGTATTAATTTCGGTTGTATACTGTAGCGACGCTAACAACGGGACTCTGGGGACGGCAATCCACTGCTTTGGTTTACGACTAAATACCTTTAAAACTAATGAAGTTTTCATCAGCCTCAGACGTACTCTATGTTAAGTGCTAATCAGAAAATGTTAGCATGCAAACGTGCTGTAATAATTAACAATAATTACCTGGCAAACAGCAGCATGTTGGCATGCACTGAGCTCAAAGCACCACTTTGCCTAAATACAGCCTCATGGCTACAGAGTCTAATCTTGTTAAAATTTTATAAGTAGCTTCATGGACTAACTTCCACATTTATGAATATTCAAAGGAGTAAAGAACTCAAATGACAACTTTGCTCAAATATCCAGAAGATAAAGTAGGAATGCATGAGGCAAAGATGCTTTAACACAAAAACTAAATCCAAATAGGACTGTTGAAATCAGACAGAAGAAAAGGAGACATTGGAAACTTTATCCTGTAATTGTATTCTGCATTTATCAATTATTCATCCTCCCATCTGCCTCAAGTCAACCTGAGCCTTGAGCAATCTGAGAGCTACAATTTCACTTGAGTCTGTTTTTAAGAACCTCTCATCTGATATGAACTTGAACAGCGGATTTTCAGTCGGAGGAGAGCTAAAGTTCAGTTCGGAGTCATTGCTGCTACTTGACTCTCACTAGAGGCTCTTCTCCTTCTCTCCCAGAGCTGCCACCAGGGGGCAAATATTCCTGTCTTGACAGTAATTGTTCTCTTTATTTTCCCAGCTATCCATCACTTAAACCTCTCCCCATTACCCCTGTCCTTTCACAGGGGCATTACCAGATTGGTGCCAAGCACATTTGAAATGGTTATTATTATGAGATGTGCTTGATTTATCTTGGCAGGCGCTCACCCACAAAGGGGACGTATTTTCCTGCTTTACAATGAAAACGAACACATTCTTCTTTTGTTCTGATAATTTAATATAAAATTATATGATATATTGATCTTTTCAAGCAATTTGGTTCTGGGTCACTATGAGGTGTAGCCAATTGATTCTTTAAAAAAAAAAAGTCATTATTTTTGGAGGGTTATTTCTTTAGCAGAAAGTAATTGTCTTTTTATGTGTCGCAACAAGCTCAAGAGAACCTTTGTCACCGCGTCTGAACCTTTTGTATGAAAAGGCGCACACCGCTGACAGCAGATGCAACACTGGGGCCTATTTTTCAAGCCGTCTCAGGAGATCTCAGGGTTTCACTTATTGCCCTCCCTGCGTGCTGTTTGACTGCTGGCCGGGGCAGATGCATGCGTTACACTCCCAGGACGGGGGCCGTCGCGAGCTGCTTGGCTGGTGAGCGGCCCCCGTCGCCTAGTGGTGGTGGGGGGCAGACAGAGAGGGCTAACCTTGGAATCCCCTCCCCCGCTGCCACATTCTCCTTTGTCATACCACCACTTGTTTTTCAATTTGTCCAACAGGCCCTGCTCGTTGAGTTTTAGCACGGCCAGGTTGACCGCGTTTCTTTAAGTAAAACAGAAACAAAACCAAAAAAAAAGGAGGAACAGATAAGATAGTTTGGTCAGAGCAGAGGATGGAGGGACAAACAGACAAGATGGACGGGGGGGACCACAGCCAGGAGGAGAAGGGTGAGGAGGAGAGGGAGGAGAAATCAGGAGGGTGGGAGAAGGTTGAAGGCACAAAGGTGGGTTAGGGGGGACAGATGCACCCCAGGCAACGCTGTCTCTTACTATTTCTCTTTGACTTTCTTCCTACTTTGAAGAAATTTGTTTAACATATTCTGCTTTTGCAGTAATCCTGCTTCTATTCTGTGTCTCTCTCCTGCGCTAACAGAGGATGCTCCACGGTGAGTGTCAGACTGCTGGTGTAAAGTGTGTTAACCAGGTCTCAGCAGCCGGCTGATGGTGCTCTTGTCCCCTCCTGCTGCTTCCCTGCCTTCCTACTAGTCTGTACAAGATGTGTGTTTGTGTGTTTGTGTGGCGCCGGTTTCCTACAGCCCTGCTGCTTACGCTGTTGAAGGGTCTGACCTCCAAACAAAATTCAGGGACACAGGGCTAAATACTCGGCATTCATGCAGTGTGCAAATGTATTCAGCTAAGCTCTGTATATCCGGCATGGCTTTAATCATTTTGTATGTTATTAAATTCAACTTGCCAGCATTTGCAATCCACTTGCAAAATGTAAATGAGTAGTTTCTAGAGCTGTACGTGGCCTGTACACTCGCTGTTATTGTCTAGAAGAATGTCTTACAAAACATAGTAGGAGCTGATTCGCGCAATATATTCCCTACATGCCCTTTAGAAATTAATCTTGTCCTACCTCTGTTTCTTTCATACGTCTCTGTTTTTTACAGCTGGCCATAAAAGACTTCCCTGTCATGTTTTTTCATCATGCTACCATCCTCTGCTGACCACGCTTTTGTTTGCGAGGTGCTGTAATCAGCTGGGCTAATCTCTACATAAAGGTCACCGCGGTCGCTGCCTACTTGTTTGCTAGTCCGTCCCTTTTGTCCGTGCACCTGCCTATCTGGAAGTCCCATTTCATCTCCGAGACCGTTGGTAAACTGCAGGTAAGAGCTGCCTGGTGACTGAGAGGTTGTCATTCCAAGATTGAGCAGGAAAGTGAAATAGCCGGTGCGATCAACAAAATCAACAAATGGTATTTTATTTTTTGTTAGAAAGACAGGACTTACTGTTCACTGTTTAACCCTCTGGACCCCAAAACCTGCTGGCAGGTTTTGAAAGGCATGTTTTCTTTTTCTTTTTAAGTTCAAAATTAGACCATTTCACAGAAACTGAAAAAAGAAAGGAACTATCACACTTTCTCACAGTCCTTTAGCTACTCAGCTCTGATGTGCTGTTCAATTGGTAAACGTCACCAAATCTAAGCTTACAATAGTGATAGTTCAGCAAAATCACCTAGTTCACATGTCTTATTTAAAAATTTGCCAAAAATAAATAGTTTGTCTGAACTAAAATCTGTAAATACCAAAGAATTCTGCAGTTTTCAACGCAACAGTGAAGGCCTTTGTGACTCCTCTGAAACCAACAGTCACGTTACAAAAATTCAGGATTTTTTTGGGCTGAACTGCAGGCTGTGTTTACACAGAGAGGAGACAAGTCTTGAAACAAGTTAAACTGTAAATAGTAAAACATCTACAGTATGTAGACAAATGGCAGGTTTTGAAATGCATGTTTTCTTTTTTTTTTTGAAAATGGCCAAAATTACACCATTTATCAGCGCAAGAAACTGTAAAAACAGAAAGAACTATCACATTTTAAACGTTCTGACAGTCCTTTAGCTACTCATCTCTGATGTGCTGTTCCACTTAGAAGTTAAAAAAAAGATAATCAAAAATCAACATTCTATATCTCATTCTATGTTTAATTTAAAATTGCCAAAAATAAACCCTTGACGTAACCAGATTCTGTAAAAAAACAAATAAATTCTACAATCCTCAGTGCAACAGTAAAGGGTTTTGTGACTCAGCTGAAATTAACAATCATGTCACAAAAATGTAAGGACTTTTTAGCTGAACTGCAGGCTGTGTTTACCATATCAAAGAGGAGACAAATAAGAAAACAAATTAAAAATGTAAGTAGTAAAACCTTTATAGTACTTAGACTTTTTTATTTATTTATTTTAGTTTTGGTAACACCTCTGGGAACTTGAAAAATGTTGTAGATGGTGAATCCAGTTTTTTTTTTTAAATATGTAAAATAAAAAGTTTAACTTTCATGTTTTCTTTTTCCAACGATTTGTCGCATTTTAACTGCCTGATATCGCGCAGAAGACATTTTTGAGTTCCTTTATCCATCAGTTTTGCTGTTTTTATAGAGGAAAACAAGCCCACAGCGAGTAAAAATATGACAGGAACAAAGAGTTGCTTGAAGTTCAAAAACTATCATAGGGTTAAAAACCCTATGATAGTTTTCTGAGTGATGATAATCAAGAGATCCAGAGAGAGACAGCGTTCTCTGGGGCAATCTCATCTACAGGCCATGACTGATCTCATCAACATAAGAGGTAAAATGGATGAAAACAGTTCAAACATATCTGAGAATCATGAGAAGAACAGTCACATATCAACAGTCATATCAAACAAAGCTGTACTTCAGAAAACATACAATACTATCAACCATTTTAATCATCAGTGTATTCATGCTACTCATCAACATCATCAAATTAGCTGTGATTAGTGCACCACGAGGAGAGGCGGGCTCACCTGACTTGCACGCTCGCAGCCACACGTGTGCATCTGAAACACGGTGTTTCCGCCGATTGAGAGAAGCCAGAGACAACCGTGGATAGTCCCAGAATGTGTTTCGGGTGGGCTTTTAAAAGGATCCTATCCACCTGCTGTCTGTCACTTTTCCCCCATAAACGGAAAAACCTTTTCTCTTGTGAATAAACTACAGGGTGACAGGGGTCTTGAGGAACTTTGCACCACACACGGGGGAAAGTTACAGGACAGGATGCGAGACTGATGTGTTGTTTACATTTTGCCTTTCACACAGCAAATCTGAAACGCTGACAGAGAGACGGAGGGAGAGAAGAGCGAGCGAGTGGTCCGGCTTTGCTGAATTTAGTCAATTATTTTCCCTCAGTAGGCACTTGTCACATCGTGAAGACAAAGTCTCCGTGCTGCTGTCACAGCCACCTGAAAAATGAATTACTTGCTTTGCTAGCGTACCTCAATGAAACCTACTGGGACTGTGATTGTAAGCTGAAGTTAACAAGGCAGAGAAACAAGTGTCTGCTGAGAGAAAAACAAAACAAAACGACCAACTTTAGGGCGTATATTCAGCCTCTTTCTCATTCGTTTTCTCCATGCTCTGCTCTCTTTATTCAGCACAGTGTCATGCATCTTTAAAATCTGCATTCTGTTATTTGGGCTTTAATTTGCCATTGTTCAATTTCCTACCAATTTAACTGGTTTAGGATTTGAAATATTGTTTTTCTTTTCATTTGTGACATTGTATTTTTATGTGGGATCCTATATTATGTTTACTTTCTATTCCCCCCATGGGTCAGGCCCCTCTGCTCCCTTTTTTCTCACTTTTTGCTTCCTGCTCATCTATAAATTCCCCCCTGTGGCTCTGGACGTAGCGGCAGCAGTCTGAGGTTCTGCCCCTCCTTATGGTCATATTCAGTTAATAAATCTCTCCTATAATCATCATCATCATCATAATTATCATCATCATGAAGGAACATAGAGATGAGACAGCAGACAAATGGACAGAGTTACCTGGAAGGTGGCCCTGTGGAGAAAAAGAGTGATCGAAGCAACAACAAGAACAAAAGGAAGGATACGTACGAGCATAAAGGAACTTATGGATGACAGTGAGACGAGACAACAAGAAATGGAGGCAACATGCTCTAAATGAACAGAGAGAGAAAGTGAGGAAAAGTACAGCAATGAGAACCGGACAGAATTACACACAATACAAAAGAAGAAAGCAAGAAAAAGAAATAAAAATCAAGAAACTGTGTATGATGAAAAACATTCAAGACACATATCTAAGTCGCTGCTGCTGGGTGAAAACACACAACTGCTTCTTTGCTTTTGTAGTTTGCATAATGATTAAATAATTCATCAATCATATTTGCAGTTAATTTATGATGAATACTTGTGAGAAACAATCCAAATAATGGTCAATTAATAGTCAATTCTTTGCTTTTGGTTGAGGAATTTTCCCCTGACAGCAGTGACAGTTTGATCTAGAAGTGATATAAAAGGCACAGCAGGGTAGGTGGAATATCGCAGCAATAGTACAGTATCAGCCGTGTTACTGTTTCCTATTGTTACACTATTCCACCCACCTTAACTGTGAGCCTTTCGGTGTAGCAATGCCATATCCTTTGGAGTCCAGGTTCCCCCCGACTTTCATGGTGTCGCAGGGCTTCCGCTGCTCCGTGTATTCGTTCATGGTGGACTCCAGGAGGAAGGCATACTTCCCCTTGGACTTTCGGACCCTTGCCACGCCTTCTGCTGTGGTTTTGGTAAAGACGGTCGGCTCTGCAGACTTCATGTAAGACCACATCTTCTCGTATACGGCTATTTTGGATCTCTGCGATGAAGGAGGGGTATGAGGAGAAAGCAAAGGTTAGTTAGCAGTGGATGGGCATCAATTTGGTCACTACTGGGGCAGATTTCCCAGTGGATTGTTGTTTTCTGGCGAGTAGGACAGCCATATCATTTCTACATTCCCTAAATATCTAAGAAAAAACAGTTTGGATTGGTTTGGTCTCATACACAAGGCAGACAGTGAACTATTTTAACTTTTTGTTCAGTTTGACTGAACCCCAGTAGCAACAATTTGCATTCAAGTGAACCCCTGAAGCAGGATTCAAATTTTAAATTTTTTGAGATTCTACATTCCCGCTGTCGAGCAATCCCATGAAAAACTCCAAACAAACAATGAATCAATCACACTATGTGGTACTGTCAATATGAAAAAGTAGCTTATTCTTCACTGTTGTCCAAAAACTATTAAGATCAGTGAACTTCACTGTTGCTCTGGTTATGTTGTGTCAATCCTACATACACCACCCTGCTACTGTAAATGTCTAACAACTAAATAAAAAAAGAAGTAAGTCCTTAACAAATTAACTATTTACTCCGAAATTATATATTTGTGACCTGTTTAAAAAGATTTATGTTTACGGAATGACTGGGAATGAATTGGTTTGTGACTGAGAGTCAAATGATTTGTGGGCAATATGAAAAATCCAGAACAATGCCCGCCTTTCTTTCTTTTGCAAACAGCTTGTTGCTGTGAACACATCCATTCTGTGTGTCTATGTCTGGTTGGCCATTAACACCTCACTGATGCCCACAGCATTAGCAGCTTGTCTAGAAACAGATTTGATTATTCAAATCAACACATGGTCTTTACTGAGACAAAAAGGAAAAATCTGCGATGTACAAATGAGAAAAAACAAAGAGAAAACTATCATACAGCACTGAGATTGGACCTGTACAAAACGAACTGTACTGGAACATTGTTAAATATGTTTTTACTGCATTTCATTTATTACAGTTTCTTATGATGTAGAGGAAACTGCTGTGGCTGATTTTTACTCTTATGGTCCCTGAATAAAATTGCACCGCTGATGGAGGGCTGTGTCTTCCATCTTCCATTTTGATCCTCTGGCATATAATGACATTTATAACCACATTTAAAATGTAACACTATGTCTCCCTTGACAAGTCAAGCATCAATCTTACTTTAAATGAGTTTAAGACCGGAATAGTGGCATACTAATCAGCTGTGCAGTTACGAATTCAGGGGAGCTTTTTCCGAGGACATCTGTCTGGCATGATACAATACATTGCATCGTATTGTGCATTTACCATGCGTATGCGCGGACTGATTTGTTTTTGTGTGTGTTTGAACTGTGTGTACTCAAGAGTGAAAATAACAAGCAGAGGAGTCAAACTGTCATCCTCCACAAGCATCCTCTTTCTTTCTTCCCTTTCTCTCCCTGTGATAAAGTGTTATTCTGTCGCTCTGCAAGCAACAAGCCCGGGCCCCGGCCACTGAAACCAGCACCCGGGGGATGGTGTGTGTGTGTCTGTGTGAGTGTGTTGCTGGTGCGTGACGGACACCTATGCCATAATAATGTCACTCACATCCAAGAGGACCAGCAGGCCCCTCCTCTCTCCTTTCTACCCTTTCCCTCTCTCTCTCTTCCTTCTTTCTTCCTATTTTCTTACTCTGTCTGCCAAAGTCTATCATAGACTCTCACCATCTCCTCCATCCATCCATCACTTTGAGACAGTAACGTTGATGATGTCTGCGGACGTAAATGTACAAAGCGGCGTCTACCCTTGGAGGGATGGATGTGTGACAATACGGCGTGACTCTTTTCAGATTCTTCAACAATGAGTGTGTCTGTGAAGGAGGAAATTGATGCTGCGTGTCACCTTCAGGCAACCACAATATGGACACACTTTTAAACATACACAGACAACACGCGTGTGCTCCAAGATGGAAACGTCACTCAAACTTACATGTACAATGTAAAGCGCGCACATATGTTGCTGAATGTGCATACGTGCATGCCTACGTACACACAAAACGCACACAAACACACACACACATGCACAAAGATAATTAATGGTGGTGGCGAATCCCCCTCAGCTGTGGGAGAGTAAATTGCTTTTTCACCCTCCACAGATTTCAGCCCGCTCATTATGTTGATGATGCCAGAGCCACTCAGAGAAGCACAAACTGTCTGCCACAACCTCCCCCTCCCTCCACTGCCTCCTCCGTGTCCCCAAATACAAGTAGCTCACACATCCACGCAAAGCGTAACTGTAAATTGGTATATGTATATCCACACAGTCTTTCAATGGAGCATGACGATGTGACAGGGGCCAATTCGTTTTTGCACATATGATGACACACGTTTTTTTGCCAATTGCTGCAGCTAAATTCGGTCTTCATCAGCATTATGTGTGTGTTTCTACTTTTAGGAGTATTTGTATAATCCACATGGGTGAGAGGGTCAAAGGGTGAGGCCACTTCAGGTCTCCTCTCTTCTATTTTTTCCTCCTCACTATTTAATTTTAATAGCTCCCTGTAGTATATTCTGTGATAGCCCTCTTCTCCTCCTCTGTTTTTCTAGTCCAACTC
>OMNN01002073.1:0-11665 GCA_900302755.1 Chromis chromis | reverse complement strand
TTCCAAATGGATAATAACCGTATACATACCACCAAATTAGTGACTTAGTAGCTTTAGAACAACAAAGTCAACCTTTTGGAGCAGCCATCACAAAGCCCTGATCTCAATCCTATAGAAAATTTATGGGCAGAGCAGAAAAGACGTGTGTGAGCAAGGCGGCCTACAAATCTGACTCAGTTCCACCAGTTCTGTCAGGAGGAATGGGCCAGAATTCCTGCAAACTACAGTGAGAAGCTTGAGGAAGGATACCCAAAACGTTTGAACCATGTCATACAGTTTAAAGGCAATGTTACCAAATACTAAGGACATGTATGTAAACTTTTGACCTTGAAAAAAAGCATAAAAAATTCTCTAAAAAATTCTCTCTCTCATTATTTTGGCATTTAGCAAATAGAAATAATTTTGGTAATCCTAACTGATCTAAAACAGGAAAGGTTTAGTCTGATTTATTGTCAGACAGTGAGAAAAAAATGGTAATGTGTCTTTTTATGCAGTGTATGTAAACTTCTGGTTTCCACTGTATATATATATATATATATATGGTGTGTTGTAAAGACACTCCAGAGTACTCCAGCTATTCTGTGTCAAATATATTTGTTTTACTCTCCAAGAGAAATAAAGTTGACGATGGATTTTTGTAAACATACATTTTATTTAATGTAATAAATTCCAACACGATTGCGATTGTAGAAAAACCTTTTTGTTGTTGTTCCAGTCACAACACAATATCAAGTCGTCTGGTGAGAGCATTGCACACAGCTGTTGTGTTTTGTGAAATTAGTACCCACACTGGAGTTCAAGGCATTTGTCTTAATAAGCATTCTAGTGCAAAAGAAGAGAATCCAGTGTTTCACTATGTCATTAAAAGTGTGTGTTTTTGCTTGCTTAGATATAAAAGTAGGAAGTGAAAATTGTTTCTAAGGAGTTTTTTTGTTTGTTTTATTTTGTCAGGCAACAGCATGCTCCAAAGAGACTAACAAGGAGATCATTAATGATGGGGCTTCCTGGACTATCATTAGCACTGACAAGGCAGAGTACACCTTTTATGAGGGCATGGGCCCCGTCCCCACACCAGTCACACCTGTCCCTGTGGTCGAAAGTCTGCAGGTATGGTACATATGCTGCCTTTTCTGTTAGAAAAAAAAAGCTTATTATCCACTTTACCAGCAAACATGAGTGGTATACTTGCCACTAACTACTCGCTCATTTAGGGTTTTACTCAGACTAGAGGAATCTTTAAAGGCAGTTTTTGTTTGTCCTTGTCTAGTTAAATGGTGGTGGAGATGTGGCCATGTTGGAACTGACTGGACAGAATTTCACTCCGAACCTCAGAGTTTGGTTCGGGGATGTGGAGGCGGACACCATGTACAGGTACAAGTGTGTATGAGGGTTTATACCTGTGTGTGTGTGTGTGTGTGGATTTTTGTTTTATGATACAAATAGTCAAGCCTTTTCTCATCCATTTTCTCTTCTAGGTGTGGAGAGAGCGTCCTGTGTGTAGTGCCGGATATCTCTGCCTTCAGAGAGGGGTGGCGCTGGGTGAGACAGCCAGTCCAGGTTCCCGTCACGCTGGTCCGCAATGATGGAATCATCTATGCCACTGCCTTAACCTTCACATACACCCCTGAACCAGGACCCCGACCCCACTGCAGTGCTGCCGGGGCCATTCTGCGGTCACACAGCACCTCTTCATCATCACCAGCATCTTCGTCTTCACCTTCATCTTCGTTGGGCGGGCTCGGAGATGGCCACGGGGCTTACAGCAGTAGTGACTCAGGCATGTCGTCGGCGGCGTCGACCATGTCGGTGCTGTCATAGTGATACTTGTTTTGTGTGTGTGCTATGAATGACTGAGTGAGAAGATGTGGACATGTACTCCAAAGAGGCTCATGGACCTGTGAAAAATTGCACACAAGCTAAGAAGCTCATCATTAGAGCGACTGTGAAATCATGAGAACTGCCTGAGACATGGGAAAAAAAAGACAAGTTCAAAGAGAATACCTGTGTTAACTGACTCTGTACTTTAGCGCCCTCTTGTGGATTGTTTTGGAGATGTCATAAGCACCACACGGAGGACCTTGATATCCAAGCTGTTTGCCTAAAAGGAGGTGAATGTAACGTCTAACTCTCACAGCAATGGGATTTGTAAAATAAGCATCTTGTTTTTGTACACCAGTGGGTTTGGAAGCTTCATTTATTATGCTTTCTTACTATCAAGGTCATACTTTTACTGATTGTTGATTTAACTGTTATGAGCAAGGGAAAATGTTTAACTTAGTTTCTATGGACCAAGGAATATTATAATATTATTTTATTCATATTATATTTTATAAGCTTTTGCTGAGGTACATTTTGACATTTTTGTATAATACTGCATAGTACATAAGTTCACTTTTGTTACCAAATAGTTTGTCATGGTGTTGGCACCTATTTCCTTTTTGTCTCAATGGAGTGGTCAAGGTGGAAATGACTTTTAGGAAGTTTCTAACAGTCTGACTACAGATTCTCAACTTATCTCCTCACTTGTTTTTTAACGCATACTTACTTAGTTGTTATTTCCAAAATGTTATTAGGTCTCTGAGCTGCACCAGAATGAGAAAGAATCAATCAGGCTTTGTTTTTAAGGAGGCACTTTAGAAAATGAAGACATGTCGGCCTGCAGTTATTGGCTTAGCTACTTTATATTTTCTTGGCCAGTTTGTTTTTGCTCTTTATATCAAAGATGACCTTTTTGATGAATGTAGTGTGTGTATTTGATCATATGTAATACACTATCACTGTGTTCTGTTTTCTAATCCATATGCTCTTTTTGTACCTTGCGCTTAAACTCAAATCTAAACAATCAGTCCCTCCCCTAGCAGAGTTAAAGACACCACAGTGCTGCTTTTTTTTTTCTTTTTACACTAGTGAAGCCTTTCAACAAAAACAACTTGGGTGTCTGATCTCCTGCATATTTTCAGAGAGAGCCACAGAACAAAGAAGACATTTCAAAACTGCCTGGTCATATTAAAGATTTGAGCTTTACTGTTAATATAATACTCATATTGCAGAGCTGATCTTTAATATTTCCTGACATCAAGAGGGGCTTTAAGTTTTGTTTTGAGTTTGTGCATGTGTGTTGGAAGAAGAGCTTTAATACCGTCTTTGCCTTGTAGCTTCATAGCTACCCTAGCAGTTCACAGATTTCTCAACAATGTCTTGCTGATATTGACCCTTGTTAAATTTAGTTTTGTCAAACATGTCTTCTGACTGCAAATACATTAGAACTAATTTTGATATAAAAAGCTGTGGCTGTTCTTTGGCTCATATGTGATAAGGCTCCTACTTAGTGAAGGCGACTAAACATGGTAGTGGAACTTTGAACTGGCTTATGAAGATACAGAATGCTGTACCTAACCACAACTACCTACAGCATCAATCTTTCTTAACATTTCTTACAAGTTATCCTGATTTCAATCATTGCTTTTTGTATTGTACTGTATGTCGTGTTTTAAGATCGACAAGAAAGTTGCAGGTAAGTAAATGTGTTTGTGAGTCACTTCATTTTTTTTACATGTCTTTTTGGCATTTCTAAGAGGTAGATTTATAATTGTTTAACTATATATTTACACTATAACATTCCAGTGACTCCTCTCTGTTGATGCTGCCAACATACAACAACTGGACTGATGCAGGTACATACTGCAGGTGCTTCATCTCTTACTTTGATCAGAAATGTTTTTCTTTACAACTTTTGTTAACAGCTGAGCTTTGTGCGTCTTTCATTTTCCAACAACACTAGTCTTGATCCCCACCTTGTGCCACAGCTTTTTTGGTCATTTGCAAACCTGATAAAATCATTAGAAATGATTGAATTTTTTTGGTCACTGCTCTGCCACAGTTATCCAGTCTACTGTCTTAGTTCCTTCTTTGTGTCTGACAACTGTGCCTTACTTTGACATTTTGGTCAGTCAATCATGCACGCACACTGTCTACAAGCCAGGTGTTGTGTAAGAAGTGCTAAAACACCTCATCATGTCAGATCGTCAGCTTCAGTGTTCTTGTGTTTGTGGAATAAGTTTCTTAACTGTTAGGTCCTGCCTTTTGTTTCTCACAACTATTTCCCTATATAGCCTTCATCCATCTTTTCTGTGTGTTGTTCTTCTCTTTTATAAGGAAATCAATCTAGAAAAGGTTAATCAGCAAAGGGACTTGATTAAAAACAAGCTGGAGCTTAATGTGACTTGTTTTGGGGGCTGTTGTACGTCATTACGGAGGGTGTGTATTTCGACCATCCATCCCATTTCCTCCTCTCTCTGTCTAATAGTCGCAAAGCAGATGCAGTCATGTAAAAATGCATTTACACCATCTACTCACTGAGATCCTGCTGAGGCCCTCTTGGACTCTTGCAACTTGGGCATGCTCCACAGGGTAGAGGTCATAGCTGGCGCACTATTTTTAAACCGGGAGCTGGATTGCTGGACTGAAACCTGACACTTTGTTGCTGTTAAAGTTTGTGTGTGTGTGTGCAGTTGTGTGGTCTGCTTGTGTCTATCACTCTCTTGATGTTTCTACTGATTATTTTGAGATAGTCCGTGTGTGTCTTGAGTGTTTCTGTGCAAGTGTGTACAAGAAATGGCATCAGCAGCATGCAGACCTCAATAGAAACCCAACAACAGGTGTACAAACATTTGCTAAGCCCCTGAAGAACCGCAAACAAGGGTACAACTGTCTGACAGACAGTCGGCCTATGATTATAGGATGCTATTACTGGCACCTTGATCTTAAGCTGTACTTCCCATAGTGAGGTTTATGGAGCTTTAATTGATCATTTCTGGAAACCAGCATCAGTTTGAAGCAGTTTGGATAGCAAATGATCTGGTAGGAATGGCTGTTGAATGGTAGATCAGCAAACTGGGATTGATGGCTTCCATGTATATGTTGGGTCTGGAATTAGGTTAGGTAACATAAGATGTTGCAAGACAGAGAGAGAGAGAGAGAGAGAGAGAGAGAGAGAGAGAGTGACGGGGGGAAGAGACCGTCAGTTCTGCGTAAAGACGTTAGATCTCGACGTCTCTGTTGGGGAAGGGGCGAAAGAAGAGGAAGAAAATTAAGAGACTACAGAGAACTGCGCGTATGACTAACGTAAGACCGGCTGGTTTATGAAAAGACGCACAGCAGACACAAGCAGACTGGACACGAGGGACAGCAACGGTTCCTGCGCCTGGCTTCTCATTTATCCATCTCCTGTTTTCCTTTTAAACTGTTTGTAACATTGGATTTTATTCACGATGGATCAGGACCATTTCTTTTAACAGTTTTTATCAGACCCACTATGGATTTATCATAGAGGAATCTGTCACTTTTTCCGGAATATCCACTTTTGGAGAGCTTTTACGCACAGCTATCTTGTGTTTGGATGGCACTTCAAAATGTTCCTGCAAGCATTTTGAAGTGTTGAAAGATTTTTGTGTGTGTGTGTGTGCGCGCTATTATATATTTAAAATTGCACACAAGTCCCGCTCGCCTGATTTCTCAAGTGAACATCAGTATCACATCTCGCCCCTGCCTGTACCCGTAATAGCAACACAGATCGCTTGACAGCTTTACGCAGACTGACACCGGTGCCTACTAAGCGGCTGTCGGTCCGGTATATGTTCTTTGTCCCTTCTGTTTTGAGGAGTTTCTTAACTCTGTACGACAGTATTATCGAGAAATGCTTCCTCTGTCCCCTCTGCTCCTCCTTTTCCCCGCTGCGCTCTTCGTGGCCGCGCAAAGTGCCGGAGACCTCCACGGCTTCACCTTCCCCGGTGGGAGCGCCGGTTTCGACCCGACAGGTATGTAGCTACTTTTTGAGGCGTCGAGCCAGCAAAAGAGAAAACGGAATCATACTGGAACGCCTGGCAATGCTGAGAAAGTTGTGTTTAAATCTGCCCTGTCATCGCCAACTAAAGCAGGAGAGTCAGCCATGCGTCTGTTTTGAAACTTTTCATTGATTAAAAAACAAAACAAAACAAAAACTCTTTTTTTTTTTTTAAAGAAAAAAAGAAATTACCTTGTTTCAAATCCATTTTAGTCGTCCATTTTGACCACATCAAAACAAAGAAAGAGGGAGCTGCCTCATATTAAAGCCCTATTTACCAACTGAGAATAGCTGACCATTACCAGTACTAGTGTTTTTGTTTGTTGTTGTTGTTTTATTTTGCATTACATTTTTAACATGTGATCCCAACTTTTGGAGGTGGGGTTGGGGCGGTTTATTGATATTGTCCTCACTGACCCTCTCCCCTGTGGAAAAAGGTTAAAATCAGGTCATATGTGGAGGTCCTGCAGGGACACCAACAATACACATTCACAAACACACACAGTTGTTTCCCATCACTTGAGAAGACATTACATACATCACACATTCCCAGGAGACTTACCCTTGAGACTACCGTCTGCCAAGTCATAAACTTGAACTAAAACTAAATTCAGCCCAAGTCTTCAACCTAAAATTAAATGATTTAACTTGCTCTTGTCCCTGACAGAGAGGCGAGTCGGCACAATGTGACTGTCTTTACAGATTTATGTCCTCGCAACATGAGTAATATACACACACACACTCTCTTCTGAGGGCCTTTGCATACACCACTGACATTTAATACCCTGTCCAGCTGAGAGATATCCTCACTCCTGAGAAATGCAAGTTTCATCAACAACCAGGAAATTAGTGTCTTTGCTCTGTACATTGATATGCATCATCTGGTTGTGAGAACAGATAAAAAGCATGCATCACTTAGATAATTACTATGAGACATTTACAGTGTAATTTTAAATTAACATCCATAAACTATCTTGAAAATATGTAATGTAAAAAATGCAAACGTCAAACAAATAAACAATCATTGTAAGTCATTTCACCCAATATATTACATTTCTGTAGTGCTTTCTACATCTAGAAAAACCTTCTCATCGGCTTAGCTGAATGGTTCTTGTCACAGGAATATCTTGCACTAACATACTCTTAGGGTCGCCACTTTTATTGAACATGTAGGAGCTGCAAAAGGATTTGCTCCACATGGAAAAAAAACATTAATTCTGAGATTATGCCAATATTTTTGCAGAAACATTCTAAGAATAATGGCAGGATACTGAGAAATTAGAATAGACTTTTTTTCCCCAGACGTCACTGTTCCCCTCAGCTGAATTCTTCTGTACATTGTTGGCAGGGAGCAGCTGGTGTTACTGGAGCTGGCTAATAGTGGGTTTAACTAGCACACCTTTGACCCTCCATCCATTGCCCCTCAGAGCACCCAAACTCTAGAGTCATAGAGACAAAAATGGGCTCTGACTCAGTAGGCCGACAGATGACGGAAAGCAGCGCGTCATCTTCCCGTCCATCAGTGTTCTTGCCCTCTAACACCGGGAACATACCGTGACTTAAAGCCTAATTACAGTAGTTAATTTGGCCGTGATTACTACAGAAAGTCTTCACTGGCTCAGCATTACGTACATTCTGTACACATTTTCTTATAGTGGGCTGGAGTTAAGGATTGAGCTTTTAACCCATCGGTCAAACTAGTTCAGGCTGTTACAAACATTTTTTGTGATGACAATCTGGACCGGTCTTGGTGGGACATTATGGGAAACAATATGTTTGTCTACAAGTGTTTGTCAATGGTAATATGTGTGACTGTTAAAGTTTGCTATTGTGTTCCTGGTTTTAGTTCCCAGGTTCTTTAATACAAACAGTAATTTGACAAAACGTTTCAGATACATCTTAATTATTCAAGTACTTCATTTAAGAACTATGTGAGAGCTCCGGTGTTGACTGACTAGACACTGGGTTCTGATATGATGCTAATGTTATATAGAAAAAGTTAGAACTGCAACCCTTTCATCAATATTGGCATAAAATACTTTAAATGACTGAGGTAACAAAAGATCAAGTGCTACAAACATTTTATAAAAACTGACAAAACACCCTCACCTAAAGGTCCATTTACTAATAAATAGATTTCGAGGTAATTGTCAACAATTTGATTGCACTGATTGTGCCATTGATTTATTATACATGCCCTATCAGTTCAATTTATGTGGATATAAAGTTTCACTATTATTTAACTAGTTCATTATATTTGGTGTTTTTATTTTAATCTTTATTGAGAGAAAACAGTAGAGATACACTGAAAATACAGGGAAAGAATGTGAACATGTAACAAATGTCAATCTCCAGAATCAAACTGAGCATACTGAAATTACATGTGTCCTACTGATGGTATCTTAACCACTTGAAAAATAGCCCTGTATATTACAGTAAAATGCAACTGATAATTGGTGACAGATTTTTAAAGAAACTGTGGCCTCTGATTCATGCACAGAAGACAGAATACAAAATATGTATGCTCTGAGTTGCTATTACAGGCATTATTAGTTGTGTCTTTCTGTAGGAGCCAAAAGAAAGTCTTGCTACTGAGACTAAATGGAGCAGTGAGCACACAAATTAAAATTATTTTAGATCTATAGATCTACTGAACCAACTGGTTCAGCTGGAGTCATGAATACATGACATGTATTCTGTGGATAAACTGATTGAAATAATGATTGATATCATGTCATTCCCTTCCTCATGTAGACCCCTGTATGGTGGTGTCTCCACCATGTATAAGCGAGGCTGATCGCTTCAGCCTGGATGCCCTGCGGAGCATCCATCAGATGATGGACGATGACCAAGATGGCGGGATTGAGGTGGAGGAGAGCGTGGAGGTACAAATCTAGCTCTTTATGCAATTTTTTTATCTGATCTTTTGAGTTGTAGTGAATCCCTATTTGTGGTCTTGTGTGAAAGAGACAGATAGGGCAAAGCAGTGCAACAACAGGTGTCCTGGCTGGTGGGAGAGTCAAATGCTCCTTCAAGGATAGCAACAGTATAACTTTGCTTTTGGCTCAGTGACAAAATCGGTTTGCACTAATAGAATACTGTAACACTTGTGACCTTCATAGTCACACTTAAGAGTATAACTCCTCTTAATGTGTCCTGACTCCAGTTTCCCTTATTCTTTGGCCAGTTTGTTGTAGTTGCCACAAATAACTAGACAAGATACGCCGGCCTCAGTTGCATTATTTTGCTGTACAGCAAATCAGAAAAAGCAGCAGCAAAGAAACACTGATTAAACTTATTTGCTCTTAAATATGACAAAAATAGGTTGTAAAAGAATTTTATACATTATCAATCAAGCATCTTTTTTTTTCTCAAGAGAAAAAACATTTTGTTAATTAGCCCAAAATCAAGACTTTGCTATTTGTTCACGTAAAAACTTTTGAAAGTGCATTTATTACTACATATCTATATGTCTGTAAAGACATTGGCTGCACATGCACAATTGTGCGTTTGTGATCTTGTGCAGAGAGTCTGTAAGTGTCTTGTATGTGTTGTTGGTAGTAAACTCAGAATTCTAGAGAGCCTTTGCCTTTCAGAATGCAGTTCAGGGCTACAGTATCCAGGGGCTCGGGTTGCGGTTGCCATAGAGATGTCAGGGAAGGGGTCTGGGCTCATCAAAGTCCCAAGGTTCCACTAGCCATCATATGAAGCCTTCGTTTACAGCCAAGAACACATTCCAACACTGCACTGACACACACATGCAATCACTGAAGTTTGCAACACACACCAGTGCTTCTGCATCCATTCTAAATAAACGCAATCTCAAAACGCCCACTGCTTTTTCCTAAGTTGAAATCCAAGTGCACGATGCATTGCAACACCCACCAAATTTATTTTGGACAGAGATAATGTTCGGATAATGTTATGTACTTGTGACCTCTGGCCTTGCTCTTTAAAGTTGTATCTGAAAAAAGGTTCTTGATTTTCACTTCTGTGCTCTGCTATTCTCTGTGGTTGTAGTTCATAATTGAAGACATGAAGCAGCAGCAGACCAACAAACACAACCACCTGCACAGAGAAGACCAGCACATCACAGTGGAGGAGCTGTGGAGGGGATGGAAGTCATCTGAAGGTATGTGTGTATGTGAGGGAATGCATGTGTTTGTGCCCAAAGGTATCAAGTTTTAACTTTAACTTTTTGTATCCCTTTTCAGTACATAATTGGACTCAAGAGGAGGTGGTCCGCTGGCTGAAAGACTTTGTTGAGCTGCCACAGTATGAGAGGAACTTTAAAGACTTTAAGGTCAATGGAAACACACTCCCTAGGTGAGAATAACCAGTGTGGATGTGTGACCAGTTCTCAGTAAAAACAAGTCACTTGTTATGTGCCACACTAACACTGAACCTGTTCTGTCAATGGCATCTGTTTACAGGATTGCAGCTAATGAACCTTCGTTCCTGAGTATCCAGCTGAGAGTTCAGGACCAGAGAGATAAACAGAAGCTCAACATAAAAGCTCTGGATGTAGTTCTGTTTGGACCACCTACACGTGAGAACAAATCACCTCATTTGCTCTCCTTCCCTGCTCACATGGCTCTCTGCCTATTTGCCTCTTTAATGCTCAATCTTTCTCTCATTGTTTTTCAAAGTCCTGTTAATTCCTAAACCTTTCATTTAAAATCACTGTTTAAGGATTAATCGTTGATTCGTTTTTGGCTTACTTCATTCCCATAACATCATGTTTTTACACTCACTGGCACTTTATTAGATTTAAGAAGAAATATATTTTAAAGTGTTCCTTATATTTTGTCCATAATATTAACAAACATGAGGGGATATCAGAGATTATTTAAATATAATGCAGTAGACCAAAACCCACTATGACCTCAATAATAAACATACAGTAGAATTATCAGCATTTGACAACATCAGGAAAAAAATGGAAAAGTAGAAGCCTTTTAAAGGTGGAATCTATGGCAGAACTGATGTATTAGATTGCAATAGATTTCACAGGTGTTCGAAATAAAGTGGTTTGTGAGTGTATTTAATGGATGTTAATCTACCGTCAGTAATCATTCATTTTCATTCAATCAAAGGCCCCCCTCATAACTACATGAAGGACCTGCTGCTCATTGTGTCAGTGGTGATGGGAGTCGGAGGCTGTTGGTTTGCTCAGGCCCAGAACAAAGCCAGCAAAGTCCACATTGCCAAGATGATGAAAGATTTAGAAAGTCTGCAGAGTGCTGAACAGAGCCTCATAGACCTGCAGGAGCAGTGAGTATCCAGTAGTTTTCCTTTGTCAGTCCCTTGCCTATAGTACATTACTGAATTGACTTTGATTTGTATGACTGAACCAAGAGCATTTTCACTGACTCAGACTGGAGCAAGCCCAGGAAGAAAAGCGTAACGTGGCAGAGGAGAAACAGAACCTGGAGGAGAAGATGAGAGATGAGATCATGGATGCACAGGAAGAAGCTTACCGTCTGCACGAGCTGAGGCAGGGAGCGGTCAGTGAGCTCACCCGCCTGCGATATGCAGAAGAGGAGCTAGAACAGGTAGACACACCGTCATCTCTGGAAAGGTTTAAAGATGTAACGTTAGGGATTTAAGTTTAACTTCTACCATCTAACATTTATCTGATGCCCCTCCTTCAGGTCCTTGGAGCACTGAAGCAGGCTGAGAAGGATATGCAGGCTAGTTGGAGTGCTTCAGAGGCTCTTCAGCAGTGGCTGCAGCTGACACATGAGGTAGAGGTTCAGTACTACAATGTTAAAAAACACAGTGCTGAACTGCAGCTTGCTACTGCCAAGGAAGAGGTAATGC
>OMNN01002072.1:0-11427 GCA_900302755.1 Chromis chromis | reverse complement strand
AGGTTTTTTTTTTATTATTATTTAACAGTACTTAGGAACGCCTCTGTTTGCATTTAAAAGAGCTAAAAGCACCACATATCCCACAGGAGAGGGAACAAAGAATAACAAATATGGCCTGTGGTTGGGAAAAAGTCTGTTTAATGTATTTTAAATATTGTAAAAGCTCATTAAAGGGATGTTACATGTAAATTATAAATAATAACTTTCTCTTTTGCTGTGTAGGTGGCCACTCGTATGAAGAGGCAGCAGCTTACATCCAGTGTCAGTTTGAAGACTTAAATAAACGAAAGGACACCAAGGAGATCTACACTCACTTCACTTGTGCCACAGACACCAAGAATGTGCAGTTTGTGTTTGACGCTGTCACCGACGTCATCATCAAGATCAACCTGAGGGAGATCGGGCTCTACTGAAGCTCCAGCTGCCTCCCAGGTCAGCAAGCCCACTTTCAGCAAGAGTCACTTCTTTTAGGGGTTGTTGTATCACAAATCATCAGGGGCTTTGTGCTCGACCTTGTCTGATTCGCTTGGAACATTCTTATCATAATCTATGCATATTTTTAAAATAGTATCCCTGAAATTTTAGAGTGATATATCAAGTACTTTCCAAAATCTTTTTTTTAAAAACTGCCTCCGATTTTGAGCACTTTTTAACTGGAAAGTGTAAACGGGTTACATTTGGCAAATTTATAAATTAGACATAGAATAAGGTGATTTTGATAGCATATCTCAATTTTAAGATTAGTTTTGCTTCATTTTCCTGATAGAAGCACTTCTCACACGCGTTCAAACTCACAGGCAGATTTTGGAGCTCAGAGAGTTAATATTAACATAAAACACTGGAAAAACCAAGTAGAAAAGTTAGATTGCCAACACTTTATGTATGTTTACGTACATATTACTGATCATTGTCCGTCTTCCTGCAGGTTTCAGAAGATTCAGGACTTCTGGAGTGTTTTTTCTGCAGAGAGCGAAGTGGAAAGTAGGTGTTATAAGGACTAAGCTGGTGGCCGCAGTGCATGAATATTGCACTAAATTCGGGGACTATGATCACTTTTTGTCTTAATAGATTTTACGATGCTGAGCACTCTGGGAGGAAGTAAGTCGGGGAGGCTTGTGGAAATGATCGCTGTGAGTCGTGTCATATTTAAGATCTTTGCAGGCGGGTGAAGCCACTCCGACGTCTCTTTTATAGTCTGTCGTCTGCACAAGGACCAAAACAAACCGTCTCTTCGCCAGATCCGCCGCTGCAGCTCACAGTTTCACAGCTAAAAATGTAAATTCTGTTCACCCCCTTCTGTTGTGTCGCATTTCCTCTTAGCTGTAAGTCTGTATCACGTTGCTTTTATTGAATATTTGTTGTGTTTTATTATAATTTTAGTTGCGATTACTTAGTATTTCCACTTTTGGATGTATGAATGCCATAACTTATGTAGAGGAAAGAGTTTTGTGTGAGCAGTTTGATGTACAGAATATAATGGGTCTGGGATTAGTTAGCTAGAGAACAAGCCATCTGCATAGTTATTTTGATTTTAACTCCACCACATTGTACTGAACAATATTTTCATTCTTGAGACATGTCGCTGCAAATCAGTTTGTGAAGGGACATCAGTGTATTGTTTTTTCATTTAAATGCGACTAATATTATTCAATCACTGGAGGTCAACGTAGAATCTGTTTTTTATTGCGGGGTAAGTTTTAAATCCTGTGGATGTTAGTAAAGAAACATAAAGAATTTAATCATACAAACATGGGATTAGAGTTTGATATACATCCACAGGCCTTATTTGTGTTCTTTGGCCATAGCCTTCATATCATTCTGAGGAAGTCTGTTGCTGTTATGTTCTGCAGTGAGCTTAGATCAGTCACTTCCTGAACAGAGAGTCCTGGTAGTTCCGCAAAATGTTCAGATTTTACATATTTGAGGAGTTGTATTGGCTCATTTTGACATCATTAAATGATGGCACAACGCTGTCTGACTGTTTCTCTGTTTTAAAGGCTAAAACCAAACACTAATCAGATGTTATTCACCTAAACAGTGCAGGGAAGGAGGTCATTCAGATGGGAAACACAGCGACACATCTGTATGCTGGAACTGAGGGTTGACTGTTCCAGCTGCTGCACACACAACCACAACAAAAAACCCAGAGTACAACCACAATATAAACTGTAGTCCATCAACATGATGGCACGCAGGGAGTTTTTGCATGTTCACTTCACAGGATATTGTCGGCATATTCTATATTTTTCAACAAATATCACAAAAAGACCAATAATAGTTTAGTTTATCTCTCTACTTGCAGACTTCTGTGATCTGCCTACAGAACTAAGCTCCATTTGTTCCTGCTGAAGATGTGAATCTGTAAAAATCTCATATTTGTGAAACAGTTTGATTTTCAAAAAAAGTGTTTTTAATAGTTTTGGGACAACAGTGGAGGCCGAAGGTAAAATCAGGTCAAAGTTTTGGTCTTTTTTTCGGCTTTTGTTGACATCTTTACATTTCTGCTGACATTTTTCTCCAGCTGTTTAACCCCCTGGACCCCAAAATCCACTGAAGGGTTTGAAAGGAATGCTAAAATCACCAAAAGGACACCATTGATCCGAGAAATTACCAAGAAAAACCTTCAGATTTTAAACGCTCCTTGAACTAACGTGGATAATTAACAACATCTAAGCTTTAAACGTCGGATTTCATCTCAACTGCACTTTGTTCTGTATGTCTCATTCAAAAATCAGAGTTTTGGGACGCCGTTTAGCTCGCTGAGTTAAGGCGTTACCATGTGGGCGCAGGTCACCAGCAGCGGTCATGACCCTTTGCTGCATGTCACTCTCCTCTATACCCCCTTTCACCATGTCTTTCTCTCTCAATAAAAATGGGAAAAACTCCCCCAAAAATACGACAAAAAAAAGAAGAAGAAAAAAGGACTTTCTGCCTTAAAGGTTCACCTCCATACTTACCTCAAATAGAGCATTTGGTTCTACTTTGGTAGTTTGGAGTGCATCAAAACAGAGAACATTAAATAGGACAAAAAGAAGCTGGCTCCATCACATTCAGCAATATAGTTCCTCCAGACGCTCTTGGTTTGTTCACCATCAAGTCTCTGCACAATCTTACACAAAATTTCGCCTTGGAGAATAATTACCGCCTTAATTTGCTTCACTCTCTCAGCAGGTTTATTGTTAATGAACTTCCACATGCGACCATTTCCCCTCTGACAGAACAGGGAACTTGTATAACGGCCGCATCGTCCCCACATCAGTGCCCAGCCTCCTCTTTCCCAAATTCAATATTCATCACAGCAAAGACACAAATACACACATGAAGTTAATGCATCTTTATTTCATGCCTCTACGTTTCATAAGAAAGGACAAACTCAGTAGATTTTCATTCCCTTTTCATAATAAAGCATCAACCCTCTAGTGTTTCCATCTCTTATATAATTCCATAATAGTTTTATCTTTCAAAATATAATGAATTATCTACTCTTATGTACAAAGTTTCTCTACCATGTTCCATGTTCTGCAATTTATTCATCACATTAAAATGTTAAGTGAATTGAATACATTAACGCTATTTAGATTAGATACGTGTACAATTTGGTTTGTAATCTGGATACACTGCAAGCACTGTCACAGTTTAAATATCAAGACCACAGAGACTACTCAAAAACAAAAACAAGGTTGCAATGTTGCTATTCAAAATATTAATATTTTCCCCAAATTTTATAGTTTTTATTCATTTTACAGAGCTTGGCTTTTTAATAGTAAATATAACTCACAACACAGTAGTCGAATGGAAGCGATGAGGATCAAATGAGCCGCTATTTTCATCTTCATACCTTCAAACCAGCAGCTTTGGGTGTGAGACAAATACTGAAGATTTAGAAAAAAAACCTGAAGAATCTTGCAGAAAGCTGTATGTCCACAATGTTGACACGGTGACTGGAGAGTTGTTTTGATGCAGCTGGACGTGCAGGGATGTTCTGGTGGAGATGGTGAGGAGCAGTCAATGACCAGGACTTGGCATGAAAGCGATGGCATGAACAAAGCAATCTGAGGATCCTCTGTGCTCCATCAGTGCGCTTCCTAGTTAATGCCAATGTATGTGAGGGGTTAAGGTAGGACAGGAACTTCTGCAAAGTGAGAAAAAAGTCAAAAATGATTTAAAAAATCCTTAAATTATGCATAAAATCTTAAAGTAAACACTTTGCAACATGCATGTGTTTCTAAATGAGTGAAATCTTTAGGAGGAGCTGATCTTAATCACAAATCACTGCAGGGATTACTTCATGCGTCTCATTATCAACCTCATCCTCAGCAGTCCCAAAGGGTCTAAATTGTGCCGTCTGAGTTTGTGTTCGCTCATGTTATGGCCAGATGTTGTTGCCTGGCAACGCCGGATGGCCAGATATGATTTGCTGCATGAGGGTTAAATTGAATTGGCAGGGGTCTGCCTCATCTGGACCCCATTACTCTGTATCAACACAGTTCCCCGGGAGTGAAGTGGTGCCGCTCACCTCTTTTCACTCCGGAGCTGCTTAGAAAAGACCGCAATCTTTAAGGTTCTCTTTTATGATGATGTCTGTCACAGCGTTGAACACGATCTCGACGTTCTTGGTGTCCGTGGCACAGGTCAAGTGGGAGTAGATTTCTTTTGCACCCTTCTTCATGTTCAGGTCCAAGAACTGCGTCTTGATGTAGTTGCTGGCGTCATCATATGTGTTGGGGCCTAAAAGAGATGGAGAGTGAGGAGACTAGAGCAAATTTAAGAAGTAAAACTCTTACACTGATCTGTCTGTGAAACAGCTTTATTGTTGTTTTAAAAACTTGCATTATGTAGTTTAATTAAAGCAACACTAATTCTTCCATTCAGTGCAGTTTTACTCTTAGGATTCTTTACTTTATTCATTTTGTTTGAGCGGTTTGGGTCACAAGTCTTAGTCTGGTTTCAGATTTATAACATAATGTGCAGCAGGTATAACTCTGAAGCTTTAAAACACCTTTTCTTACCATCGTAATCTGGGAAGCAGATACTCAGATGGACTTTCTTGATCTTCTCTTCGAACAGATCCTTCTTGTTGAGGAAAAGCACGATGGAGGTCAGTGCAAAGAATCTGTGGTTGCAGATACTGTTGAATAGATGGAGGGACTCGTGCATGCGGTTCTGAAAGCAAACGCTGAGAGTTACTCACTGCCAGGTTTTTATTTTTAATGCTTCATGATCACATAGATCCCGACTCACCACTTCATCATCCTCTACCAGCACCATGTCGTACGCACTGAGGGCTCCGCAGAAGATGATGCAGGTCACACCCTCGAAACAATGGATCCACTTCTTTCTCTCTGACCTCTGGCCGCCCACATCGAACATCCTGTTCACCACGGATGAAACAATGTCAGTAAGAGTTCAGATACAAGAGTGCTGTGAGGTTCAGGCATCTCCTCTGTCACTCACCTGAAGTGCAACTCTTTGCAGGAGAACTGTTCTTCGATGATACCAGTTGTCTTGACTCGAGATCGCAGCACATCCTGCTCAGTGGGGAGGTAGTCTGGCTTGCAGATTCTGTCCATTTCTCCAAGGTAGCTGTTGAAAAGACATCACAGCGGTTAGTCTTCACACATGAAACCCTCTTTTGTTCTACATGCAAACCCCCAACTACAGTATCGGCTTCAGGAGTAGACGTGGACTCACTATCCAGCCGAGTCGTTGAGCTGGTACTCAGCAGCTCTTTCGAAGCCGGCCTGCACACCAGTGTCCTTCCACAGCTTTTTGATGACGTCAGCCAGCTCAGTAGGCATCGTGCCTTCTTCAATGGAGTCTGACAAGTTCTGCAGCTTCTGTGCGTCCTCCTGTGGTTTCATGCACACAAGAACAAAGATCCATCAGCGCTGAATCAGCACTATTAATAGCATGGTTTTATGTCAGTGACAATGAACTGGGTGAGTTAATCGTGTCTGGTGTTCATCTTTCGAGTGCAACATGAGACCTGTCCAGAGGGTGCGCCAAAATCAATGGCAAGCATCTCCATGCCTCTGATGATAGCCAGAGCAGACTGCAGGATGTTGCCGTAGATGATCGCTCTAAACTCCAATTGCTCCTCTTTCGTGTAACCACCTTGATGCAGAATCCTGAGGAATAGGAGAGTGAAGGGGGAAAAGGGTTAGTTCAGGAAAAAGCATCGTCACACTTCCCATCATTAGTCTTGCTGAGCTGGTGGATGTAATAAATAATCACAATTTATAGAAAGTAGTTGAGATATTTCTGGAAATATAATTACTTTCATTACAATAAGTTCTATGAATATTTAGATATGTATATAGTTCATATAGAAGCTCCTACAGTGTGGATATCTAGTTGTTCTAGTGCTCACAGTGCCACCCTGTGGAGTGTTTCTGCCTCCACTCTGCTCTCCCTGCCAGGGTTTAACTAACTGCACAAAACAAGTGCTGACACATCGGTAAGCGGATGTTTGCCTTGTTGACCTTTTGTAAAGAGCTTCGCTGCAAGTGACACAGACAGAGATGGTGGAGCTTTGGTCCCAAAGGCTGCAGGCCTGACCAATGAGATTACAAAAACTTAAGTCTGCACTGCCTGCCGCTGATACACAAACTGTTTTCATCACTGATTTTAATACTTACTTCATTTGTTTTACGATGGTGCTCTTCCCTGACTCACCAGCACCTGGAACAGAAGGCAAAGGTTAGCGCTAAAACCACAGCTTTTGGGTTTTTCTCTCCATCGAGCACAAACATACTTTAAATAATAAATAGCCAAAGAATGTGCTTTGATGATGCAGTTGCTTTAAAAAAAAAAGAAGCAGTCTGGCCAAAAAGAAAGTTTGACCCAGATTTCTGTCTGTCCATTTTGGTAGTTTGAATCTGGCTTCTTTACAAAGGGGAAAAAAGTCAATCACTGTTGGTTTGGGCAACTGAAAGGCAAGGCTGCCCAACATTGTAATATTAGTTTGATGTACCAGGCCAAATTAAACTATGACACATGCAAGTCATAAAACATGAAAAGACACAGAAAGACTATTGCACTTGCAGGACAGAAGATCAAACTAGTAAAATATAATTGCACTGAATTTACAATCAATAAAACTGCAGTTGAAGGTAGGTCAGGCGGTGGAACAAAAGATAAGCTGTGTGTGTCTAAATCTGTTTCTTTTAAGCCACGGTTTCTCTGAATTGTGGGGATCATAAAATTCTCATTTACAGTTTTTGTGGAACCTTGTGATGCTTTAATAGACACTAAACCCACCAAAGGCTCCACCAGCAGGAACATAAGCTTCTTAGAACATGACAACAAACCTCTTAGATGTTTGTTTATTTTATCTTGTTGGGCCATAAAAATGCTTCTTCCATGAATCTTCAATATTTTTTGCATGTCATAACAAAAATATAGAGGCCCCAGTGTGCTGGTAGAACAAACTGAAACAATGTGAATGGACAAAACAAGAAGCTGAGGAACATCTTCTGATCTTTGTGCATGCATGCATTGTGTGTGTGTGTGGCGCATAGATGCACAGTTGAAGCGACAGAATTGGATGCAGTGGCTGAAGAAAAGCCTCAGAGATCAGGCCCTCTGCAGCGCTATAAGCCAACTCTGGCCAGAAGGAGTTTATCGCATCACAGAGTCACCAAAGCTGGCTGTCCTGCTCTCACTGCAGCCACATTAAGCTCCGAGGGCTTCCTCCTTCTGGCAGTCATTAGTAAGTCAATAACAAGCTTCTTTTTTTTGCTAATTTATGATGAGATTGTAAAAGTGCAGCCCTGTGACATTACCAGGAATGGACAGATTGTCTTCATTTCTACTGAGTCTTTTCACCTCATGCCCATTTGAAAATGTGACTTTAGGCCTTACAGTGAACTATTTGTCCTGCAGACAGATAAAGAATAAAATGAGTTTTACGAATCGAAATGGTGAAAATTTTGCTGATTTTTTTCAATCTGTACAGAAATATTCCTTGAACCATCACAGCTGATGCAGTTTCAGAACTTTCGAGGACCTTATTTTTATTGTTCTTGGGAGCTGATTAAATTTTTATACAAATTAAAATGTAGAAGACTTGCATTACGACAGTTTTGAAGTTCCCTGTAAGTAACTTCATTTAGACTTCTGTGCTGTATTTTCTTGGTACTTTCACGCTGTCTAAATATTCAGAGAAGGGATGAAGCAGCATCTAAAACGTCACCAGTGTTGCAGAGTTTTGCGGCCTCTGCATTGCACTTCTGTGATTCTTCTCATAATGTCCCTCAGAGCCCACAAGATGGCTCTCTTCTTATTTTTCACTGATTCTGTTCTTGCATACAGTAAGCTGCTTCTCCGTCGAGCTATTAGAAGTAAACATTAGGCCACTGAATTGTGTTTCAGACAAAGATCACACAGAAAACATCCAATAACCACATTTATGAGGTGCAATTATTAACAGTTTTAGGTTTAACAGTAAAAAGTAAAAACATTTATACATTAATAAAATATATTTAAATTACACATGCAACAGCACTAGTGTCATATAATCAAACCTTTGCATAAGATCACCATTAATCAAGCACCTTTATGTGTATTTTTCCTTTTTGTGTATCTATGCTTAACATTGCCTCTTAGGGTTTCATTACAGTCACACTATACGTCACCATGAAAGTTTTACCGTTAAACAAAACACATTTTATAAAATATATGCGAGTGGTGGGTCAACAAAGACCTCAGCAGCAAGTGGATCTGCACTAAACCAGTTAGCTAATCGGATTGACATATCACTGCTAGGCTGTGATTCATTTAGACCACAGCCTGTGATCTTTTAAGCACCAACGTCCTTCCATTAGAATTGAAAAGTCATTTCTTAATTTTAAGGTACGGTCAAGAAATCACAAGTGCATTTTACTGTTACTTTCTCAAATTCAATATATTAAGTGAATATCTAAAACAGTTGACAGTGTTTTCATGTTTGCAGCCTTTGAGCAACTTCTGCAAATTCTTGAGAAAAACTCACCCTAATGGTAAAAAACACAACTTCTGGATGAAACCGTGCATAAGGAGTAAATATGAAAAACAATATTGCTAAAGTTTAGTTTTTACTGTACTTACCAGTTATGGAAATAATTATTTTTAATGCTCTATATCTATACTGTAAACCTGTCCTGAGTGTTTGCAAATTATTTCTCTTTTTTTTAGTTTCATCCCACATATGTGGATTAAATGCTCAACCTGTTCATTTCTCTCTCTTATCTTGCCTCTGCAGTTCACCTTCCAGTAATGCATTAGTTTAAACAGTCTTTATAACTTTCTAATAATCTAATATATGTTTTTTATCCAGAAACCAATCGTCTGCACAGCCTGTAAATCCACTGAGCAGACTGTATCTTCCATCTAGGACAGCAGTCAACAGATTTGCGGAGCAGTTTAACACCACCTTAAATGGCTCCCATCCAAGATTCAATTAAATAAACAGAAAACAAGTCAATAAACTCAGTGAGACACCTGTTTACCTGATGGTTACAAGGGTATTAGTTTCTACGTTGTAGTAATGAATAGTAACATAAAATAACTTTCTTCTTGAACCAGTTGTAGATTTTTCAGGCATCATTAAAACTGATTTAGACTTTTCCAAAAACTCACTTTTTCACCTGTGCATTTTTACTATTAGTGACTTTTGACTGTCATATCATCAATCTACTCTGCAGATCAGAACCTCCAAAGAAAACCTGAATTCTGTCAGAAATAAGAAAGTTTAAAGTTAATTTGTACTGAACATTTTGAAGGTAAAACCCGTCATCCAGAGAACTTTGCAGCACCTGCAGTCTGAGACCCAAACTTGGTGCAACAAGACTAATTCCAATGCCACTTACCAAGCAGTAATAGCTTGACTGTTTTAGATTCCTTATCAGCATCTTCTTGGAGTTGCTTTTCCAACTCCTTTGACTTTTTGTCCTCGGCACTTGCTCCTGCACCCATGCTTTCTTGCTCAGCAAGCTCCTCAAGATCCTCAATGAGAGAAATTTTGACGGTTCTCTGTTAGCGGCAGCAGAGAATCTGGGTACTGCACTAATCGTACTGAAAGACGATTTCCCGAGCGGAAGGGGATTGGGAGGGAGGTGCTTGAGCCTTCCTGGCCTTGTTCGATTAGAAGGGGACCGCACAAGGATCAAATCAATTCAGCAGCTCTGGCCAGCAAAGATCCACCCTTTAATTCCTTGTGCTTAAACCCTGACTTAGGAGGTTGCCTCTTCCTGATTGGCCAGCCAATCCAATTAGCCTAATGAGAGCAATAGTGAATGATGTCAAGAAAAAGAGAAAATAAACAGAGTGACATAGACAGTGAGAGTAATTAATGTTCACTGATACTCTACCTTTAAATGAACTGATTTGATTTGGAGTCAATATACATATTCACAAGGTTGTATACATAATATACGGTGTGTATACTGATATAATATACATTTATCTACAACTGTGGAGCAGACACAGAGAGGACTATACATTTAAATAAATGTGTGGCGTTGGAGTCCATACTGCATTTCCCACCTGTTGGACTCTTGACTTTAGTGTCAGTCACATGGACAAAGCAGGGAGGGAGGCATTAAGGTTTTGTAAACTTCTTAGAGTTAAGACGGTTAAATCCCAGGTGGTGTGGTTCCTGCTAAATAAAGCAACTGTCACTGCACAGGGCCGTTCAGTGGGGTCTCACAGATAACATGACCTAAATGTGGGTCTCAAGTTGCATAATGTGCATCGGGTCCGATCTGATCCGACTTACATGAAATTATGTGAAAAACGCTCACGCTAGAGGAAATGTTTTTGATGTTGGGTGCAGCTCAGAATTCCACCTGTGGGGTTGATGGGTGGAGGTCAGTGGGCCTTTTCTTCAGGACTGTGACATTCCCGCCCTGCGTGTTGGAGGACTTCAACTGAGATACTGTATCTGAGGTTACTAATTCAATCACAGGGCAGGTTCCTGATTTATGTTTTAGCCTAAGAAATGCATCACAAGCCAACATGATTTTTAAAAAGTGAGGGTTGTTTTAGTTTATTAAGTGTAAAGTCCCCCCAAAAAAGGGGAGTTGATTGACATATTCTGTATTTGGAGATATTCAGATGGCTTTTCTGTGGTTTTGCATTTATTGCATTGAAGATGTGTGAAAAGGAACTTTGGTTAATGCACATTTAAAGTGATTCATAGCACTTTATTTGAGAGCTTCATGTGGCTGTTTTAGTTCATGTCAATACATTAAAGAAATAGGTCTCTAATATATCAATATATGTCTCATTTCCTGCAATAAATTCAACATAGCTCCAGCTTTGGCAGCTGATTGATACAGAAAAAAAAGTACCTTCAAATAATTTCAAAAAAGACCATGATTGGAGTTATGATATAACCTAACAAGTTTAGATATTGAGGTTAAGACCCTACAGTGTGATTTATGTTGT
>OMNN01002070.1:0-12256 GCA_900302755.1 Chromis chromis | reverse complement strand
TGATACAGGAGTGAAATAACCCCCCAAAAAATTTGAAATAAATTAAAAATACACCCCTAACCACACATACTGTATATACATTTCCTAACAATGCCATATGAGAACATCCATCCATCCATCCATTATCTGTACGCCGCTTATTCCTCTGTAGGGTCGCGGGGGGGGGGGGCTGGAGCCTATCCCAGCCGACTTAGGGCGAAGGCAGGGGACACCCTGGACAGGTCGCCAGTCCATCACAGCATATGAGAACAATGTACAATATATTTTGGTAGTGTTATCAACATTTATATACAGTCACAGAAAATATTTCATCATCTGTTAAAAACATATTTCACCATGATTTCTATAATTCCCAAATGTATTATCATGTTTATCATACATAAAGTAGACAAACTAATGCTAAAATGCTCTTGCAATAAACACTACTCTATTAGGCTCATGTTAAAGCTGCATACGTGAACTTTTTTGGCTGCTTGGAAGCAGTGCAACAGGCTAAACAACTCTGACATATTGTCACCTTATCGAGTTGTTAAAGCCAACACCTTAACAACAGCTGCATATTCGCATGTTTTGCAGCTCTGCCATTGTTTGCATTCATTTGGAATTGTGCTTCATGGCACCTGATGAATGTCATTCCAATATTCACTCATATTCACTGCAAATCTGGGCTTTCATAATCATAATGGTCTCTAGGTTTGAGTAGTACTCGATTACATGTAATCGGGATTGCAGTGCGAAAAAGTATGTTCTAAGCTCAGTTTTCATAACTTTAGTCTTAAGCTTTGGCTGCTCAAGGCTAACAGTCAGGTTGATTTGTAATTGGATCAAGCCGGATTAGTTACAAACTTTTTTTAAACTAAAGGAAACAATAATCAAATCAATCCTTTTGTAAAAATGTAATGCCACAGCCCCTTTAGTTTTTTACTGTTATTTGACGTGTTATGAGTAACAGCTGAAGCCTCATATTCCCATTATATTATTGCTACTTTGCTAGCATGGATGAATGTTGCTAGGATGCCACGTTTTCTTCTTCTCGTGCAATTTTCTTGCCAACCGCCTGTCTGATGATGAATAAGCCTCGGTGTTGTTGAAGTTGGAGCTCAGACGCATGCATCCAGAAATAGTCACAGAGGCCCTGGTGCAATTCTGTCAGGTGGTGTTATTATGTAAATACATCTCCAGTGCAGTGTTTTCTGTTCTCGCTGCAGAAACTTCTTTTAATATCTCACGCAGGCCGAGTTTCTCTTTCTTCTGTGCTGTGATGAATAGGAGGAGAATCGGTTAAAGACAGTGTAGCTGTGTTTGAAGCTGGGCAATAACTTGTCACTCTGAGTGTGTTTAGTCAGGTGTTACAACCTTTTAGGAGTGAACTGAAAGTAAGGACGTGGTATTTTTGAGTGAGTAAATACCTCAGAGGCCTAATGTGCAGAGAAGAATAAAGAGACTGGTTATGTCATGGTTTGCCCGGAAAGCCGGTGGCAGGTTGATTTAAGCCGGTCATCTTAACGAACCTGCTGGCTGCACGGGCTGTGGAGTCAGCACTGATCTCCATCGTTGTGTTAACGGACACCTGACACAATCTCACATCGACAGCCAAACAGTCACTGCCAAATTCATTATAATGTAATGCAAATTGGCTGATATTAAATTTCTCACAGGACGATGTAATTAATCATTCTCAGCCAATTACCCAATTAGGCCTCGCTAGCTTAAAAAAACAAGCTGCAAATAGTTGGCTTCAGTTTGAGTCTTTGTATGGCATCTGTTTGTCTTTAATGAATGTTAATATGAGAAAATTAGCCTCCGTTTTGTGTCCAGTTTCTGTAAACTGTGTATTATAACCTCCAGTGTGTTAATCTGCAGTATCTCAATGAAAAATTGCCCTCTATTTTCAGGCAAATCACAATCGAGGAGGGCGAACAGAGGGCTAAAGAGCTGAGTGTCATGTTCATAGAGACCAGCGCCAAGACGGGTTACAACGTCAAACAGGTGAGTGGGTTCAGTCTTGAAAAAAACATCCAGGATGTCTTTCTAGGAGAGACCGAAAGAATATAGCCACACATTATGTCTGACTGTTTAAGACAGCGTAAATCAATGTATGGACCAGATCACCTATTTACCTCTGTAGTATAACTGGTCATGTTCATTATGTCACAGTTATTAAGCCTGGAAAATGAGGCAGCTTAAATATACCCTGTGGAGTTCTGTGTTCACATTAACTCTGTGCGTCCTTGACATCTAAATAAAACATCATAAAACATTTTCAAAGCTGGTACTTTTAACTAGCATGATTTGCAGCATCAGCCAAGCACAGCCTGCGGAGCTGCACACTGACAGCAGACAGCTCAGGGAGTTTAAACTACTGAACACTGCTTAACTTACTACTACACTGCTACTACAAGACTTTGGCTTGAGATTTGCTTTAAAGTTAATTTAGTTCCACTTAATACATGAGCTTGACGTCATTTATCCAACAGGAAAATTCTTTCTTTTGTTTGAACAGTAAGTCCTCAGCTTCTTCAAACGTATGTCTGTAATACTAAACACAGATTATTCCAGCAACAAAAAAGCCAGATAGATGGTTTCTATCTGGCTTTCTTCAAGTACGCTTGAATCAAAGTTCCTCCACCTGAAACCACGCCCCTCCACGCCTGGCTTCCAACAATTTCTGTAACTTTCTGAAACTAGCGATCCAACATTTAAGCAGAAGTTGGCCAGTTCTGTGGAAGTGAGATAGTCGATAAGGTTTAACTTCTCACAGCCAGTTTTAGAGCTCAAAACTAACTTCTGGTCACATTGATACGCCTAACTTTTACCTTTTGGTGCGCCAGTTCATAATTTTGAATCTTTTACAATGCCTTTTGGTGCTTAATCATACAATTTAAGCTTTTATGTTAGTTCTCTTATACATTCCTCAACACATCATATGAATGATTGTAGGAACAGGAATAAGGGTGCAGATAAATGTTTTGTTCTTTCACATGATGACAATCTGGTAGTATCAGTTAGTCAAAGGTAACTCTTCTTTAGCTATATTGTAGACAGTGGTTAGTTTCATTATCATTTATGACTCCTCGCTGCTTTGGCTTAGCGCTTCCTGGCACTGAAGCACTGTAGCATAGACAGCTGCTCTGTCGGCCACTCACCTGTCACGGCACAGCATAAGCTTCTTGGACACAGTTCAGTTCAGAACATCAATGATTCCACTGCATCGACTCTGTTCCCCGACATGCTTTCAGTGCATAATGTTGCTGTTTTATCAAATCTCAGTCTTTTGCACAGGTTAAGAATTTACTTGTGGTGGTGGTGTCAGTGCAGAGATTTGCACAGTTTAGAGTGGACACTTTAACCCAGGCTGTTTTCTGAAGCTACAATTTACGAATGTTCCCTGAACGCTTCACATGCAGAATATCGGTAAATGCTACAACTTACAGATGTTACCGAAAAGCACCACATGCACTGGTAGGCGCTATAATTTGCCAATGTGCCCTAAATGCATCACAAGTAGACTGTCAATAGATGCTACAAAGCACCAGTGTTCCCTGAATGCCTCACATAGATGCCACCAGGCATCTGAGCACCGAGAAGCTTCTAGTCTCCACTCAGTTACTGCAGTGCACCAGCTCAGACAGCAAAATAAAGCGTTCTAATGTCAGATTTACTGAAGATGAAGCAGAGTGATTATATCTGCCTGTGAGGGTCGCCTTGAGACACACAGACAGACTTACTAAATGCCAATCCCCCTGCCTTTGTGTGCTCAGTATGTATCTATACAGAGCAGCAACAATTTTGCATTCTGACAGCATATGAAGGATGCACCAGTTCTTCTTCTTCACCGAGTTTCATGGTGCATTGCTCTGTTTTTGGTGCAGTACTGCCACTAACTGTGGAATCATGTACTACTCACAGTAGTGATATGTAAAGAGCTGTGTGTTCATAAGACACAAACAAAACCAAATTCCTCATCATACAATTGCTTTATCACTACTAGTGGTCAAAAACTCCACAGGGCCTCTTGGTAATGATATCAAAACCAATACAGACATTCATGCTGCCTCTATCAGCATCTCACCAAAGCTGAGCTGCATTCAATCCCTAAATTGCATTTGTTTAGTAAGGATTTGGATGTTGCAGATACAAAGAGAAGCACAGCCTGCTTCAACAAAGGTGATCTGTGTCTAAAACAGATGTTTGTTGTTCAAAACAACGACTGTCTGTGAAGTTAATAAGCAGTGAGATGAAGGCCAGCTGTATTGTGTCTGTCAGTGAATGGTGTTGCTGGCAGGCGCCTCTCTCACCCCATGGTAGCACAGACAGAGGAGGCTATTCTTCACCTTACTCCAGGGCTGTGGACACTAACGGCAAAATGCCAGAGCTGCTGTGAAACCTGTAAAACAAAGGTCACAGTCCTGCCTCCAAAAGCTGCAGTGTCTCTATTGTTTGGCTGTGTCATCCACACCCACACTGTGCCAGCAAAGTCAAGATTTTACCTACCTTTTACCACCTTTTATTTTTTAATTAATTGAATCTTAAATGTCCACAACAAAGAGCAGAGCCAGGTGTTTGAGTCACAGTGTGCATGTGCCAGGGAGATATGCCAGACCTACAAACATCCTGCTATTACAAAAGATAAATGTGTTTAAATGGAACAGACATGGACATAATTTGAAGTCTGGAATGATATATTCAGGAGCTCTGTAACTGGCTCTAGTCCTGAGATATTTGTTTCTATGCTTTGAGTGTGGTTTCCGTTAGTAAAGCTATAATGTCTTCACTTTTATACTTACTAACTTATAAACAACAATTAAAATAGTACATGGACTTCAAATTTCAATTGAATTAGCTGTTAATTGACCATGTGAGGCAGCAGTAGTATTGAGTTACATCTAAGCCATTTTGAGGCAAGAAGGGATTATTTTCACTGAAAGAAATTTTAAAATAAGCAACTTTGATACCCAGAGATGAGTTTTTAGGAGTTTAATCAACAAATGGGGAGGGACTTTAAATCACTCGATATTATTTTCACCTCAGCTGAGTTGATCAGCATTGCATCATGAGGCCAACAGTAACACAGATTTGACAGTCTAAATGTTCATGTTGTGTTTCCCTCATGTAATTGGGATTGACTCACTCTAAGTGTCTTCCTTTGTTTCTGTTTTTCCAGCTGTTTCGGCGTGTTGCAGCTGCCCTTCCGGGGATGGAAAGTATGCAAGAAACAAGCAAAGAAGGGAGTATCCTTTGACTAACAGACATATTATCGTAGCACGAAAATCCCCTTTTCGTATTATGAAAAACCCATTTTAATACTAATATGTGAGCAGACTGAGCTCAGAGGAAGCATTTTAATCCTGATAGCATCATTCACTGCTCACTTTTTAAATTAAAGGAGTTCAGGGATTGAACTCAGCGTTCTGGCATCTGTTTAACGAGGTGACAGCTACCTGTCTAATTAAATGTGTTTTCATTGCGACACTCTTGCTAGATGATTTTCAGCACTGGTGCCTGACGAGTGCAGTGAGGGGGCGGTCAGTCAGTCAGACAGTCGATGCCTGCAGTTTTGTCTGCAGTGGGGAGGTAGGTTTGCTCATTTAAACCAGTGACAGGAGTCTCAGCCACCAGCCATCAGTCAGACTCTCCTCACTGGCACTTCATATCTGCTGCTGCCAGCTGAGGTGTCTGAGCTTCACCTGTGGAAGATTTGTCAGGGGCTGCAGCACAACAAAACTAAACTCTCGCCCCGAGTTCTTTTTGTTCAGGAAGTAGAAGTAGTATTAACACTGCAAAACAACTCATCACATAGGTATTAACAGCATCACAGATAGTTTTCCACTCATAAATTGTAAGCTGACAAACGCACAGTAGAATTTATTGGTTTTTGTTTCATTTAAGGAGTGAATTTCTGCAGTGTGCTCTCTGTATGGAATTCTTCACTACACATGTGTGTTTATCTGATGTTAAAGGAGACAAATTCAGCAGCTGAGACAGATTTGGCTGTAATTTTCATCAATAAGTGTAGAAAGCCCTCAGGCTGTCTGAGCTCCTTTCCTGCTCCTGCATTGATTTTTTACATCTGTTATTATATCCGACAACGAGGAAGACTATTTTCACACTCAAGAACGAGAAAGACTATTTTTTTTTAGATTTTTCTATTCAAGTAAAACCAGTACAACAAAACCAAAAGCAGATAAACCAACCAAAGTAGGCTCATGGATAAAAGTAATGCAAAAAAATAAAGCAAAACACAGTGGATTCAGAAAGTATCCTCTGCTTTTGCTGGATTTATTTTGTTGTGTATTTTATTTTGAATGGATAGATTTAACATCTGTATCAATCACTCTACACCCAATAACATCATACAAATTTTTGCAAACCTATTTAGAATTTGAGCTATTTACCAAAGTAGTGCGAATCTTTGTTGTGACACTCGAAAGTGTCTTTAGTTGCATCCTGTTTGCTTTGACGTGTGTGTAGAACCTGATTGGAGTCCACTTGTAGCAAAACAGAGTTTAGTGAGAGACACAGTTGTGTATATAAGATCCTGCAATCCACACTGCATGTCAGGACAAAAACAACGTTGCCTTCCATTAGTATGTGTTTTGTTTTTAGTTTCAGTACGTACTGTAGTTGCCTTTACAAACTACGTACAGTTGCATGCAGTATGTACATGCGTAATAATATTTCACCTTAAGCTCTGACTGTCCTGCTTATATATTTGTCGCTGTCTGCAGTGTGAAAACTGCACTCTCTGGCTCAGGCTCATAACTCTCAAGAGGTACCGTGACGTATGTAGAATATCTTCTGCAGAGGATTGTGGGTAAGAATGGCCACAAAGGCATACTGGCTTGCAGACTGCGAAATGAGACCAGATGCAGTAGGACATCCTGGTATTTTGTTGCATACTGCATTTGATATCCTATGCATTGAGACATACTAAAACCTTTTCTGGCACACTATATAGTAAGGTATGATGGGTATTGGAAAGCACCCCAAATCATGAAGTCCAAGTACTCTCTGCAGACCTCTGCAATAAAACGGTGGAGAGGCAGAGATCAGGGCAAAGGTTCAGTAAAAGATCATTTCTAAAGCTCTGAGTGTTCCCAGAAGCACAGTGGCCTCAATAACTGTGAAATGGAAGAAGTCTGAAACCAGCAGCTGTCTTCATAGATTCTGCTGTCCAGACAAATTGAGTAACTGAGCAAGAGGGTTGGTCAGGAAGTAACCCAATAGTCACTGTAACAGAGATTTAGAAGTTCTCTGCAGTGGGCAAACGCGTCAGTAGTACTGGATCATTCAGGCCGTCATCGTAGAACGACTAGATAGAAGCCACTTCAAACCAAACTGCATTCAAAACTAACAGTTCTCTGGTCTAATGAGACAAGGGCCTCTAGGGCTGGAAAATGAAGCCAACATGTAAATTGGGAAAATTACAGTTCCTCAAATGGCCACTTGAGGCTGGCTCTGAAAGTAAGTTGCATTCTTGGCAGTGCCTGATTCCTCATATCTCCTGACTCATTAAAAAATTAAACAAAAGAGGTAGAGCCATTGAGTCTCCTGTGATGGTATCCAACTGTCATTTAAAGTAGCCACGCTCTTAATTACGCACAACTTTAAGCCTGATACAACTTAAATGGGTGAGTTTTATATAAATTAACAGGAAAATCAGCTGTTGAGACCAAATAGTTTTTTGTACCAGGCTGTAAACATGTTTTTTTCTGCTGTAAAGTTGTACATTTTAACATGGGGGTCTATGGGGATTGACTCACTTTTGGAATAAGCCTCAAGTGGATATTCAAGGAACTGCAGTTTTTGGCACTTCCACAGTGGCTTCATTTTTCAGTTATGGATGTTGCTGGCCATATTTGATATTTGGTATGGTTTGATGACAAAAATCGTTGGTGCTCATCTATTAAATGTTTCCTAAGTCTTTACTAATATATGAGGCCTGACAGACATATGTGTAAAATACAAGGTGGCTTGTCAGTGGAGGCATATATCCACTAGGCAGTTATTCTAGTTCTGTATGTCACTGTATGTGAACATCATTTCATTTTGTCACAGTTTCTCCCCTGAGAGCTTCAGTCCTTCATATCCTCCTCGACACACAAAGCATGGTGCCATCTCTATGGTAACTGGAGGAATTATAAAATAGCTTCTGGTTTTACCATATAGCACCGTCACTACTCCTTCAGTGTGAAGCTATCTTACTGTGTCTTACTGTGTGTCTTGCAGCATTTATCTGCTGCAAGACACACAGTAAGACGGCATATATACATCAGACGCTGACTTTGCCGTGAGTGACGGCAGGCCTGCATTTAGTCTTTCTGTGCATCTTGGATTGTCGCCCACTCGTCGTTTACTGGAAGTTGTTTAGCCTCATCAAACTGCACGGGCTCAATGATAAACTCAGTAACCTATCAGGCCTCTCCATCAGCCGTATTTCCTGTTTATAACGCACATCTCACATTCTGCCGATTGCCTTCATCTCTTGCTCTGTTTTTCATCTCTGTCTTAATGAGGTATAATGGATGTGGGAGCGGGCGGTGGGAGCTCTAGGTGTGGTGATGGATGGCAGGTGATGTGCCCCTGCTGACACTGTCACTTAATGGAGCAGCTCCTCTGTTGTTATTGCATTGTGAAAAGTATTGATCTCGCTGGGAGAAGGGCACAGATAGGCTTGTCTAGGTTATGTTATATAGCCTGAAGGCTCCTGTATTACCACCTGCAGTTTCTAAGCTTGGTGTTCTGGATTGTTTTCTTTTTGTTAAGTAACAATTTAAGGACTCTAAAGCATTTGACACCAGAAAGCCAACTAAAATATAACCATAACTGAACAGAGCTGGTCTATGATTTGTGAATTTAAGCAGCATTCATAGTATGTTCTTTGTTTCCTTTGATTGCTGGTTTTAAGTTGGGGACGGACGGGTCACGCTGATTTATGGTTGGTGTCGAGGCCTGTGGGGCGCCGTCCTCTGCTCTCTTTCTCAGAACAATTTCCTACCTAATCATGGTGTGTCATTATCGCTGCAGGTCTGCAGACAGCCAGAGTGAAGAGGGTGCTTGACCCAGATCAAGTGCAGGGGTCATCCATGTTAATAAGGGAGTTAGAAAGCAAAATAAATCACAGCAGACTCAGGTTGGTCACAAAAAAAAAGACAGTTTCAAAAAGTGCAGCTTCGTGATTGTGTTAATAATTTGTGTTGAAAACGTTTTCATTGTCACTGATGTTGTGTTCTGTCAAAGCAATTAAAGTTTAACTTGACAAGTGAATATGGCATCTGTGTTTTAGCAGGGATCAACTGATATTGTTTTTTTAAGGGTCGATGCCTATGTAGATTATTGGACATCAAAAAAGATCAGTAACTGATATTTTGAACTGATAAACATACATTAAATGTTATACTATAGCAGCATTTGATAGCAGGGAAACTGTCATTCATAACTAGGCCGTTAAGGAAGCTCCTACCAATAGGAGTGATGAGGTCAGACCATCACCAGATGCTATGACATTCTCCTCTGTTTACGGATCGATTGATTGATTGCAATTGATCGGTTTGTCTCCTGCAGTTCTGTCAGCTGTTCTTTATCTTTCTCTGTTAAAGCATTACTAGTTATTGTTTTCCACATGCTGTTTCAGGGTAATCTGTGGCTGCCTTCTAACTCAACCGTTAGTCATTAGCATAGCCTTAGCAACTGTGAAAGCGGTAAATTTCCAGGTTTGTGGTGATGGCTGTGTTTCTTGTTCGGTTTTTGCGATTTTTGTCACAGCTAGAGAGACATTGCTGAGACCACAGATGACTACAGACAGAAAGAGGCAACTGCATCAGACTCAAAGTAGTGCATTTAATTCAGCACTAATCAGTTAATAAGAATAACAATACAGATAATCGGAAAAATGCCAAATATTGGCCTCGATAATCAGCCAAACCGATAATCGATCTGTCCAAAGTTTTCAGTATAAATCACAAAAAACAGTCACAGCAGAGAACAGCCCTGCGTCATTGTCTATGTGCCGTCTTCTCAACAATCTCAACAGTCTCCTGAGAGAAACCAGGACTAGCCGGTGTCACATCCAGGGCTGCTTCCTGAAGGTCGATGCCTTGAAGCAATAAAGATCTCTCATTTGACACAGATTCTAGTTGAGCATTCGTTTATCCACACAACAGCACATGCTACGTTTGGGTGACTGATAATAGAAGCTAAAACGTGAAGTACATTGATAGTTTTGAGCGTGCCTGTGTGTGGCATAAATCCACCTCTCATCTCATTTCACTAACTGTACATCCTTTATTCCTTCCCTCGACTTTGAACAGGTATTAAACAAAATTAGTCCTCCTCGCCTCTGGGCCATTTTATTTTGTGATGAGAATGTACAGAAATTATAAATTTTTAGTTATGACGTATGAAAGACTCGTAGAACACAAAAGAGTACTATACAAATAAGGAGAGTTGCATATTATGGTGGAGTGATTTATATTATATACACACATCTCTTGTATGTCTGGGGTGTGGAAAAGACTTTATTGAAAAAAATCTGTGCATCCTCGATCGTAGCTCCTCGAGATCCATTTTAGGAATTAAGTAATCCTCTGTGATGATGCACCAGGATTGATTTCTGGGTCATGGGGCAGGAGGATGGACGACAGAGGAGATAAGGAGGCTGAACTTAGTGAAATGAGATGAGCCTTCAGTGACATGTGTGATTCTAGTAAAAGTCGTGATGTTCACAACACACAGCTACAGCCACTATGATTAAGGCTCATTAAATTACTGCAGTGAGCCATAAAGTGTTGAGACTGGCCAGGGTTTCACTGAAACATTGATTTAAATCTTATGTATCGTGTTCGCAGCCCTTAGAAAATGGAAATAAAGATCTGTTTTATGCGATGTTACGGTGGTGTCTATATTTGCCGAGTTTATCTGGACAGTAAAGGTTAGCAGCTAATGAGCCTGGATAGACTAAACACATTAGCCTAAAACTGAAGGTCTCCCTGCTAAAAAGAAAAATCAGGTGGACCTAATTTGACAGAGTTGATTCAGATTCAGGTGCAGCTGTAGTTCCATCTATGATTAATGAAGCTGCTGTAATCAGTATTAGTTGTATAAACAGTGGAACAAATGGCATTTCAACGTGTTAGTTTATGGGAATGAACCCAGAGATTATTTATTATCTCCTTATTCAGGAGTTGCCCTCAGCTCTGTGGACTGTTTCAGTGTTTTCAGCTCCTTACAGTCTGCAGCTTTACTGTTTTTAGTGTTTGTTTCCAGCTATAACAGGCAGATGTTTTCTGCTGTAAAGCTCAGATTAACTTGCTGTAAATTTGTCACATTAGCTACTATGCTAATTACGCTGACAGGGCATCACTAGGTGGTTTTTCTCCTTGTTGCAGATGTCACTTACCGATATGCAGCCATAGTTGTTGCTTTGTCTGTATCAACGTTTGCTACCTTTTCCATCTCTGGCATACAGATCATTGCTGGTTCACATAAAACACATTGCTAAAGGTCCAGCATGAGAATGTGGCCACAGAAACCAGATGTAATACTGTGATGTACCGTGAAACACAGAGAGATTTACCTGGCACTGATGGCCTTAAGCAGCCTTGTATGAACCTGTTTGGTGAACGGCTTGAATTTAAGATAAGATAAGATATACTTTTATTGTCCCCATGGGGAAATTTTTCCTGGACTCTGTCACAGTTGTTCATTTATGATTAAAATGTTTTAAACTGGGTGTTGAACTTGAAAAGTTCTAAAAACATTAATTTATAAAGGCAGCGTAAACCTCATGAAAGTGCTCTCGACTGCATTGAAAGATAGTCCTGCCTGACTACATGGCTGCCCAACTGGTCATAGCCACAGCAGACAAACTGATTTGACTGGCAAATTCTAACAAGAGAACCAATAAAAAATAGCACTCAAAATTTGCATGGATTCTCCCAAATAATGGAGACATCCTTACTGGCTCACTTTGTTAGAAAACGACCAAAAGATGTTAGATTCTAGTTACATATCAGCTTTATACCAAAAAGAATATACTCAAATGTAACCCCTTCGTAATTGTAGTTTTATGATGTGTTTTTTCTCAGAAACTGTAATTTTGTAATTTATTTATGCAATGCTGTTACATGTTGGTAGTTATTCCCCACCACTGCTAAGAAAATATATTTTCAGTGCCTCCAAACCGTCCATCTAGTGTTAAATAGTGAGCTCATGAACTAATTCGGCAATTCAAGATTTCAGAATATATTTAATGTGG
>OMNN01002067.1:18046-32709 GCA_900302755.1 Chromis chromis | reverse complement strand
TTTCTGTCTGTATTCTCCATTCTCTTGAATTTTCGCTCCTCGACATTTTAATAATAATTAACTAACATTTACTGTGAGTGTTTGCAGTCATGAGAGCATCCCACTGGATAAGACTCATGAGATATGTTTTCAGTTGACTGAAGATTTACAGATGGTTTACATTTGGCTGAGATTACTGTTGCCAGGACTCTGTTTATGGTTATTCCCTGGTTCCTTAGAAAACCCAGAGCTACGTGTAAATACCCATGATGTACCCCGCAATACTGGAGAATTTTTAATTTAGCAAAACACGACTGTGGCTCATTTCAGTTAAATGCTATATCCTATATTTTTGCAAATGATGATTGTCCTTTAGTTTCTGAATTAGTTTCATACATGTCTCACTTTTTTCACTGTGCTTATAATAATGATTTAAAAAAAAGGAAGGCTGAAAAGAATAGATCCCCTTTGAAAATAAGACTCTGATGGTCGTTACCTAAGAAAGAGTTTTGCCTCAAGGGAAAAGCTTTTATTTTTTGAGTATTTCAAAGGGATACAAGATAAAGCTATCATTAGCATCTCCTTGGTATGAGCTGTGACCAAGGATACTGTGCTTCTGAAAACAACACTTCCTATGACATTCCACTGTTTGATTCTCTGCAGTAACCTTGGCAATTGCCTCAATCACAGAAAATTAATTCCAGTCATGCCACTCCTTCTCCCTCCCCTGAGTTGTATCGGGCCCATGCATCGTACTACTGGCCCTGATTCACTCTGAATACCAGCCAAGCCCAACGATTTTCAGGTCCCCAGGCCGCTATTGGTATCTGTCTGCCTCCGCTCTCAAAATGGGCCAGTCTTTTGTCTGCACACACTTTTTAGCTGCCAGATTGTGGCAGATTCAGTCCTTTTTTATTTCCATATTCACAGATGATGTCAATGTGCAAAGGGTTTCTTTGCTTAACAATATTGAGCCTCTATATATCACAGTTGAGAGTTTTTGTCAAGTGCAAGATTGTGAATTTCAGCCTTCAGTTTTAACAGATAATCCATGCAACTAAAATACATTCACAAGTTAAACAATAAAAAGTAAAGAGAACAATCTTTATTCACAGTCTTCATAGAAAACTCCATTCTTATTGTATGTATGCATGCAGCAGAGATATATGGCTGTTCAAAAGGTTGGCATGCAATTAAATTTTTAGGCACAAAGGATGAAATATTTGTTCCCTGTTTAGTACATATTTGTTCTGCATGACATCACTGGTTTAAGAACAATTAAGTGGTCAGTAGAAACTTTTTTAATTTAGATCACATAAGAATTTTGCTGCCGCTGTGCATTCACAAATTCCTGGGTAAATGTATTTTCCATTGGTCCATCTGGCCCTTTTCTGAGCTTGGTCAGTAATCAGTGTGCTCAGTCTCAACTTAAAGTTCAGTAGGCAAACAGCCGCAGCTGCTTACTGCCATTGTGCCGAGTGTAGCCCTACCACTGAGCCACTGCTTTAGCTTTGTAATGGACAATAATGAGCCATCTCACACAGGTTAGGTAAGGGCTTTTAAAATACTAAGGTACTTTCAAGAGCGCTCTCATTTAGAGCCGTCTTTGTTCTGTTAGACTGGCCCCCTAGAGGATGAAATTTTATAGGTTCTTTTATCTGACACTCTTGTGTGGCAATTTCTAGGGGTAGCCGGGATCAAAATTCTTACAATACTCTGCTGAGAAGGCTTGCAGTCACCTCACAGCAACAAGGTTATAGTTTCAAACCCAATTCAACCGAGAGCCTTTTTGAGTTCTGCATGCTCTGACCTCGTCTGTCTGGGCTTCCAATAGTTCAAAGACTGCAGACTGCAGGTTAGATTACTTGAATACTATAGTCTGTAGATGTAAATGTGTGGTCATCTCTATTCCAGGCCTGTGATATATTGGTGACCCCCACCTGATCTGCACTGCCTCCTGCCCAGTGTGTGCTGGAATAAGCCCCATCCCCCCCGTGACCCTGAACAGGAGCAGTTCAGAGAATGGATGGATGGATAGCTGTCAAGGGACTGAAATAATGCATGTGTTAAGCATGTAGAATCATACATGGGTTAACAGGACATTTTGTTTTTGTTTTTTAGCACTTAAGCTTTTCCTTTTATAGTCAGTGTTGGTGGCTATTTTATCTGCAAAAAAAAAACATGCATAATGTATATCCTGAATGGATTTTTGTCAGGGGGAAATGATATATGTATGCTCATGTAAAGGAATGGTGACTGGGAGGAGGTGGGGGTTGAGTCTACAGTGGGAGGTTGTCTTGGACCAAAGGCATCTGTCTGGGAGTGGCTGTAATTGGCTGCAGTGTGGCATTGTCTCATTAATATGGAGCCCAGGGGAAGGAGACAGCCAACTTCCTCCCTCTGTGTTTGGTTGTTTGACTGTATCTCCATTGATGCTAAACGCAGTGCTCCTGGGGCACCCCATGCTTGTTGCCTGCTTCGTTAAAACCAAGAAAATGAATATTAATGTCATACAGACTGGAAGCTTCAGTAGCAGAAGGGGGTCGTCAGTCTAAAAGGCCGTTACCACTGATTTCTGGGTGTACTTAATAGGGTCTATTCGGGAGGGTCCAAACCCTGCAGGAAGGCATGCTCTATCAACATGCAGAGTGCTGCTGACACCTTATTTCCCTGTCCACAGGGGATCATAGCACCTAATAAATGCACGGGACACATACGGGGAAAAATGGCCACGTATTAATCACTCGGAAATATATGGCTTTAACGTGCTCGATATAGTTCCATGTTCTAATTCTCAGTGGATACATACACACTACGAGACATTTTGAGAGTGTAAATATATATTCATGGAACCCACTGGCGCAGAGTGAAGTAAATTGACAAAACTGTGTGTGCATGGGCAGCTGGAGAAGCAAAACCTTAATCTGCGAAGGCTGTAAATAGTGTCTGTAACCACCACAGTAACATTTATGGCAGCTACCACTGCCTGTTTTCAATTTACTTGACACCAGTAACACCAGCGAGCGAATGTGTCAATTCATCCACAGATATCAGTAAACAGCCACAGACAGCAGCATCATACACTCCTTTTCCAGCTGATGAACCAACCAGAAGGGAACGCAGATTGGATCAGAAATTAGAGAATCTCTAGCAGCACACTTTATTAGCTAAAATTTGGGAAAGATGCATAACTACTAAAACAGCGCTGACGTTCAGCATTTGTGGAATTAATCCTTTTATGCTAAGAGTAAATGACAAGATTGATATCTGTCCCTTAAATTAAAATAGTAAAGAAATATTGCCTACCGGTGCATATAAAGCTCACAGATGACCACATTACACTCCTCAAAAACATTTCAAAAATGACCCTTTCTATCTTCTGGGAGGTTCTGAGTTTGTTGGCTGTGCACAGTACCTTTACTGAATCTAGGGAGGCTGGCTGCTTCCCCCTTTCTTCCAGTCTTTATAGTAAAGCTAAGCTTGCTCTTAGCTCCTGGCTGTAGCTTCACATTTAACAGACAGGTATGACAGCGATTTCAATCTTCTCATCTGACTCTCACTTAGCGAGAGCGAGGAAGCCTATTTGCCAAAATGTCAATTTGCTCCTTTAATATCATGTTGTCCAGTGTGATTCTGGTTCACACTGTGCAGACTAACCGCGTCTGCACAAACATTAAAAAACACAGTCGGTGCCGAAATCATAAAGCCAAAATGGAAGGCAGCAGTCAATCTTTTTTTAGAAGCAGAGCCATGTGTGAACTTCAGAGGATGAATTACTTCAGGCGGGAGTAAACGTTACCTTAAACTAATCATTTAAGGAGGCCTCAAAACTACTTACCATATTATTCTTCAAAGCTGAGCGAAAAATACTGTACTTGGACAATATTTGAACAGTGCGAATACTCAGAATGCTTTTTGAGAAGTAGTCACGCGGATGATTGAGATAGTGGTAGAATGGGAGAAGAAGTCACTCTTGAATATACATAGTGTAGTTACATAATCAACCATAAACACCTCATTACGGCTGACTGAAGAGACTGCCCCAAACTGCTAATGTGTCAGTCCTGCCACCAGACTGCTATCTGTTAGCAATGAGCTGATGAATTATTAATTATAGAATACATAGGATTCTCACTAGGGAGCTACTCTGTCTCCTCAGAGCAGACAACCACAAAGGGACATTCAAGGTCAAATAAAATAGGTTTCTTTGCCGACTGTGTAAGGATAGAAACACTGGAAAATACCTATAATTGGTTTAAAACACTGCAATGTGGAAGGCTCCCCACTAGCCCTGCGGTCAAATTGACTCTTTTTCCAGTTGAATTTCAGCAGCATTAATAAAACTTCAATTAACCATCAGGGGTCCATCTTCCGGCTCACCTTCCTAATCTAGTTTGATGAAGCAGTTAAAGAATCAGCAGAGCCAATTTATACGGCTCCCGTCTTCGTAGTGAGTGAGAGCATTAGATACTTGTAGCTACAACAGTGACACGCTTTCACTGTCAGGGAAAGCGTGCAAGGCGGCATCATGTAGCGGCGCACTTTCTTAACCCTGTTTCTCTTTGGCTTTCCCAATAATTTGTAGCTCTATAAACACTGGCACAATGCAGACCTGATGTCACACTGGTTAATAGGATCTGACCCCTGATGGTTAAATTATTTAGGTGCTTTGAAGAGAGGAACCCAACAAGCCCCCCTAATTGATGCAACCACACACAAACAGTTACACTGCTGTGAAAGGGTGTGTAGATCCTCAGCGCTGCAGAGGCCTTTTGGACCCATTGTCATTCTTCTCTCAGCAAATTGGAGGTTTTTTAATGAGCGACCACCCTGTTTCACCAACATTGTCTGCAGCACAGCTACCCACAGCTGGACTTTAGGCTCTGGAAGACCTTCCATTATGCTCCCACACTAAATGAGATGAATTGCAGTAATAGATTTTCTTCCTGAGCCAGATCAGTTCTCAATTATAAGTTTCTTTATAGTTCTTTTCACACATCATTTACATCAGTAACAACTCTCAGTTACTCAGCAGTAATGTTTTGTCAAATTATCCTAAACAAAGTTAATTATGTTTGTAGAAGGATCTGTTATCGTTTGCAGCTTCTATATGATGGATTAAAACGCATTAATCAAAAATTATTTTGGATTAGAGAATTCTAGCACTCCAAGTTGACACAGCATTCAATAATGTGACACCAGTGTGGAATTACTAATCAAAACACCCGTGAAGGTAAATATTAGTTATGTATTTTTTTTAAAGATTTTATTTTTCTTATTTTTGCCAATTGCACTTTTTGGAAAAGCAGTCCCTTTGTCCAAGTCTGCTGCTGCATAGAAGCATAAATATGCTGAGGTAAATACATAAATCTGTCATGTATGCCTCAGACAAATATTCACACAAATATTAGGCCTAAACCAAAATAAAGTCTGCACATTATAATAATTTGGTTTGAGCATAAAGAGAGTGATGTGAATTTTTAAAAGGCATTTTCGTGAACCACAGGTTTAATGTCTGGTTTAGAACAGATGTTTCTGGTGAAGACAATACAGGGCTTGTACACAATCAAAATTAAAAAGTAAATAAATGCATGTCTGTGCTGCTGTGTTAAATCAGAGGAAATTATACTTGAATTTACATATACTGTCCCTGTGTCCACTTGCACTTTCTCATCATTTTCAAACAGTTATCTAAAGGAATATCTGTTATTTATCAAGTTTTACCTGATTAACAAAGTGCGCTAAACAAGAACATAAACACAGCATGCAAATGGTTTTCTTTTCTGACTGAAAAGTTAAAAAAAAAAAAAAGTAATCTCTATGGTTTAGTCAATTGTACAGAAACTTTTTTGGAGGTGTACAACTGCTGACAAATTCTCAACCACTGAGTTAATCCACAGTCTGTTGAGGTGTGGCTTTAGAGGACACTGATCAGACACTGGGACCAGCACACACTCCATTGACCAGTGGCAATAAAAGACCACCCTAAAATGCAGCTTTATTCAAATGACACAATGCCACAGATGACAAGAAAAGACGACAGCGGGCTGTTGGCTGCTGGGTGCTGGATGCTGACATGTCATAGGGCCGTAGACAGTCATGTGAATGTCCACAACTCCAACATTTGTCCTCTCAGAAATCATTTCAGACAGCTCTGGATGGAAATGTCCAATGATGTGATCCCAAAATGTAATTATTAACTCTGTGTTGTTGATTATCACTATGTGACGCAAACAATGGATACACTGACATTATCATTTCCAGTATACTGTACTTGGTTGTCTCGTGACGTTCATTCTGTTGAAGAGATGTGTTGTGTTGGAACAACAAATACTTATTCCCCTATGATTATAAGAAAGGACAGGATTTAATAAAATATCAAGTTCTGCGTTCATTTTGTTAAACACAGTGACGTTTTCATTTCTTATTAACTACCACAATCAGTTCTCTTCCAAATATTCTCAGCTGCTTTACATTACTTGTGCTTTACTTGCCAGCTGATGCAGCTCCTCTTTACATTTCTATAAGGGACAGTTTCTGTAACATTTTCATGCTCACTCCTGAGCAGCCATCTGCTGCTGTCTGTTTACACTTGTCACTGTATAAATTAGTGCAAAATAAATGGCAATGTCACCTCACGGATAAAGTGAAAATGTCTCATTTGAATACGAGTATGATGGCAGTATCACGGACGTCAAACAACTTCTATAAACCTGCTCTCAGGACGATACAATGTGCAGGTGCTCACCTTTAATCCAGTCTCATATTAACTAAAGCCAGCAGCTGCAACATTGTTTACGTGCTTTCAACATAACTGTATGGATGAAGTATAGATAAAACTAAATCAGTTCATATAATGAGAAAACAACTATAAGGCAATTTATACTGACATGTGATTCCTATAACGTTAAAAGCTGTATTTATGCAAATAAATCATTTGCTAATGCTGACTACCATGTCAGTTTGTCATTACATTGCTGATCAACATGACACTCAGAAGCCTGAGACTTCACTAAAAGAAGCAGTTAATTTATTATTATCATTGGTAATTGTCTTGTTTTTCTTCCAGACAGTTCATCTTAATTTTTTTAATGGAAACACTTCCTGTCAATATGTGCACGGAGGGGTGAAGTGGGTCTCGCAGATGTCAGTTTGTCAAGTAAGGTAGGGCTGATTTAATGCTCCCTCCATATGCTTAATCATGTAAAACACACAAACACAGTGGTGATTTGTTGGCTGCCAGTGGTCCTCACATCCAGGGTGAGCCGGTGGATAGATCAAGCTTGCTGGATGTTCCAGCTCTGCTCTCACTTTAAAGCCATTAATCCACGCCTGTCTCTGTGCTTTTTCTTTGTAGTTATTTGACAGAAATAATTCCAATAACAAAAAGGAAAAAAAGAAAGAAAGAAAATGTGTCTGTTTCATTTGCTAGCACTGTTAAAACTCTTTTAACTTTACAGTGTTCTGCTTCTGGCAGTGTCATATTGAGCCCACACATGCTTGGTCCTTCACTGTAAGCATTTTAATGATGTGTATATTATCAAAATGAATCCTCCACTTGTTTAGCATGAGCTTTATTATACACTAAAACTGCACGAGAATATAACAAAAAACAAATAAACTTTCAAAAAAACTTTTCAAGGAAATAATGTCAGCGACCCACAATCAAGGTCAAACACCCCGGTAAAGCTAAATCACCAAGTGCAACTCAATCTTATTATATAGAAAAATGCTATTAACCTTTACTTTTGCATCATTCTAACATACATGATGATGCATTTCTGAGGATATATTTCTGCAGGTAAAGAAATGTATGCATTTAAATGTCTTTTGTCTTCTCCAATCAAACCAAATCAAGTTAAACCAAAGAATCAACATGAATCTACTTTTATATTCTAAGTCAATGCCAAGTGTGAACATGTGTGAGATATACACCTTGTCATCTCTCATGCTGTCGGTGCTCAAAATAGGAAATACTGACAAATGGTAAAATGGCAAGTGATGGGCAAACGGCACTGTAATGTTAATTAACAGGAAAAATGCACATACATGGCCAGGTTTTTCAAGTTTCATGCTATAATGTTTAATAGCAAAGTGATCAGTTTTGGTGACATACTCATAGCACTAATTACTTTACTGGCAGCCAGTACTAATGTGTGAAAAACCTGGTCTATATACTCTCTTTGTGCAGGGTCAGAAATGCATATCTTTATGCCACAATCAATTGTTCACACCTTATTCAATGCTAATCTTTTAGTTTTGACTGCAACAGGAGTATTTATGGTTGTTTAATCCAGGATTTGAAAAGGTTAGACTTTTCTGGTGTGTGGGCCGAACAAATATCAAACAAATGAAATGTCAAAGTTGGTACCCCTGAACAAATGAAATGTCAGGGACAATACCTTGGCCCAAGCCCTCCCTCACCTCCCTCACCTGGCTCATCATTTCCACGCAGTCATATTTGTAGTCAGACATAACAGGGCAGACCAAATAGGCTTTCTTTCACTGAGCTGACCTATTAGCACCCTATTATTTGAACTGCTGAATGAAAAGTGTTAGGGTCCTTTCAACCCGCAGCAGAAAGTTAAGGTCACAAAGTAAAATTCTCGGGTACTTTTCGCCGTCCTTTGGCTCCTGGCTCTGCTTTCTCACATTTCCTCTGCCTGGCACTGAGCCTCGATTTCTCCCAGTGTGGACATTCTCCCATGCACCAACTCTGACTATCAAAACAACAGTCATTAGGCAAATTTGCTTTGGTGCAGGATTACGTTAATTATCATGGAATTATCACTTCATTAAAGCAGGCAGAGATAAATTATCTCTGATGAAACGAATGCAAAATGAGGAAATAATGATCATGCCCAAAAAAAAATAAAATTAAGAGACTTCTCTCGTCGAAAGAAAATCAAGTCATTGTGTTCCAGAGTGTTGATCCCTGAGAGGCACTGCAGCACAGCGCAACATGACAGAGCAAGTGGGGTTCCACAGAGAGGAGTGAGGACCACCCACCCCTTTACCCAATGCAGTTAAATTTCTCTGCCCGAGCCTCAACAGAGCCTGCACTGTTCCCTGCAAATTGCAAGTATCATTAATCATGCCAAATACCAATTTTAATGAATGCCTGCATAAACCCAGTAATACACTTTGTTTCTGGGCAAAAGGCGTTGGTGCTGCGGCAGAGTGGAATTCTCTTAACTGTAATGATTTTTTCCCCCCGCTAAGTTGTATTTTCATGGTCACAGGCTTTGCTCTGTTGACCTCAGTGCAGTCATGGTGGAAAAGATTAGTATCCACATGACACCGACCAAACAGGTTTATAATGTGTCTTTTTCTCACAATAGAAATGATTAAAATCTGAGAAACCTTGGCTGTAATCTTTGCTCATTTGTGAGCACAGTGATAAAAAACAAATCTGGCAAATTTATACTGATAGATATTTATGAGCCAGTGTGCGCCGTCTTAACATTAGATTAATCATTGAGCACCCTTGTTTTCCACTTTTCAAGAGAGTTGGGTAAAAAAACAAACAACAAAAAACATTTGAAATTAAAGCATTAGTATTGCAGCTATAATAACCTATTTCTTGCTTGTTTTAGTAGAATTGGCATCACACAAAATGTTTTGTCGCACCATTTCCTCTTCTCCTGGGTTTTAAGGTACTAGAAGAGACAAATAAAGCCCCTGGGGTGATCAAATATTCTTTCCTAGTCTTTGTTTTTTTTTTTTTTTATCTCAACAATGACTGCAGCACAAGGACACTGGTCTCTGCTTGATTTATAATCATGACAATAATCCCATTTCTATGGCGACATTATGCAGTAGCATTCCATTGCTTAGCAATATCAACGGATGTGCAGTGTCTTAGAAATTAAGGCTCATCCACTCATTTGGAGAAATATTGTAGGAGAATCATGAAGGAAAATATTGCCTCAAATTATGCTTGACCTTTTATCTCCTGTATAATTTATTTGTGCCCTAAATCATTGTTATGTGAGTAAAACTACAGTGCTTTTCCCCTTTTTGAGGCAGGAGGTTTGATTATCAATTAATTATTCTTGAGGCTTAAGATTGTGATCTGTCATCACGTCAAGTCATGTTGATTGACAGACTGTTGCTGAAAAAACTTTTGTCTGAATAAAACGTAACATTCTTTTGATGTGGGGTAGCAAAAACAATACTTTCAAAAATGCTATCTCAATTACTGTCTCCAAATGCATTGAAAATCATTTAGTAGCATCTCTAACTACCAGCAGGAAATGGCAACAAATCTGTCTCAGACAAAGAATGTCGACCCTTGTGAAAATACTGTGGCCTAATCAGTGGGTTTGTTACTCACAACAGAAATTAGGTATATTCTCATTGCCATTACCGATAACATTCCCTTTTATGCCGCAATATTCTCCTCTGCTTATCTAGGGACTTGATGAACTGCACCACTGAAGCTGTAATACAGACTTTACTAAATCCCTTAAGGACCTACCATAATGGTGGCACATTGTTCCATAAAAATGCTAGTTTGCTTTGGAAATTGAGGTGCAGCTTCATTAGAAGCATTCCTGTTGAATCTGAGAATAAGTTCCCAAGTGAGTCAGGGAGTGAGGCCAAAAGAGCCGCTAGAGACGAGGGGAGGCGAGCTCCTTACGCTCACAGTTTCCTGAATCCCCAATAGCTTTTACCCCCCTCTCCCTCTCCTGCAGTGTTGGTGGTATCGCCCAGGTCTTCCATTGTTGAAGCGTTTCGGGGGAAAACCTCACACCAGGCTACTTATTCTTCATGAGGTCACATTAAACAAAGACACTTACTCCCCAGGGTTTTCTGTGACTTCTAAAAGCATTGCATTGAGAGACTGTGCTGCATTGGATGAGGCAGAATACAACTTTCCAAAGAGGGGAAAAAAGACTTTTATCAGATTGAATACTGAACACTGAAGCTAGGACTTTTAAATGAAGCTGTGGGGAGCATTAAACATGCACAACAAAAATATGACGAGCAGGATGTTGCACATGAAGATGCCCAGCAGGTATTGTAAATCAAAAGAAGGGGCCACAAGTGTTGATAAATCTTCAGCTATTGTATGCTGTAGAGAATTTCACCAACACAATACCACAGCATGGAGGTACACTGTATACACTGCTGTGCTGACTGTCCTGGTGTCGAGTAACAAATTACATAAACCACCCACAAGAAATCTGTGAAGATGTATTTGTGATGATGCAGCTACTTGCCACGATGGCTAGAGCACACTCTTTCTATTCTAATGCTTTATTCCAGGCACTATTTAATGTTCGCCTTTTGTGTTGAGGATAAATCTGCTTCGAACAATTTCTACAACTTAGGCTCCTCAAAAAAACGTGTACAATTTCTTCCACCAGCTGCACTAGAAGCTACACACACCTGTAGTCAAAGCTTCAGGCGATCCATTCACTTTTGTTCAGAGATTTAAATAACATAGAGAACAATAAGTAGCATGCACTCTACACACTGTTCCAATTTCAGCGCACTGAGTAATCTCTCATTCTTCCCTGCAGAATGGAGAAATCCATTCAGCTCTTTTTTGTCACTGCCTCTTACAACAAGTACAATGGTATTTATTTGCAGAAGCCCCGTGTAAATATATGCATATGCACATATGTTAACATTTTATCTGCATATAATGTTCTTAATTTGTTTGATAATTTGATTCATATTTGTGCAAGCATATATGTACATAATGTATGCACACTGTGTGTTTATACATCTATGCATACTGAAAAGATACATAAGCAGATGAGGCTCCATCACATTTGATTGACCACTCGCTGGAGGAAACAAACACTCATTAGCATTCGATGACGTTCGCGTTAGTCGTGGGCTCAAACGAGCCACTTGGACCCTGAAACTTAACTTTCTACAGAATGGCCTTTTAAAATATACAAGTGTTAAACTGTGGAAAACTTTTAAATTTGTTTTCTTTCTTTATCTGAGTAAAACCAAAGTTTTAATGAGTCCTCAAGGTTTCTTCTAGAAAGCACATGTTTAAGTGGAAGAGGGAAAAAGTCCAAAGCAGGAGACACACATTACCTTGATAGCATTTAACTGAAGTCACAATCTTCCATCAATTCAGCCAGAGACTGAAACAAAAACAGAGCTGACTGAAAATTGCATGGTTATAATGACAGTGTTTTCTGTGTTTTACTGGGGACCTATATAAATCCCATACAGTATAATACATTGTCGAGGATTTTTTATGCCCCTGGGTTCTACCCTTGAATAAGATAACAGACATACTGCTGGGTTGTCTGTAAATCTATTATTGTCAACAATATGGAAAATGAATGTACATCATTGCAACGGGGAAGACCTTACTCAACAAGGAGGGAAGGGACCTCACTCCTCTCTCCCCCAAGGTCCAAGTACAATGTAACTACATTTATAGGAAACACAAACTCTTTTCCTATTGGCTCGTCATTAATAGGGTTGTACGTTTAAACCTTATGGCATAGTGTCCATACCATGTTAGAATCCCAAAGTCATGTTTGGAAAGACAAAAACCTTGTAGGGATGTAAACATATCTTCTCTAGTTGACCTCGAACCTTTCAGAACAACAAGATACATTTACATAAAATGAACTAACAGATAATAAATGATAACCTAAGAGCTTATGGTTAAATTTACTTTCACAACATCAACTTGTGTTAATATTTCTCCAATATGTGATTTATATAATTATTTGAAATGCTGTGGTAGGGTTGTTAAGCATTAATCTCCACTGGTTGTGTTGATCATACAAATACACCCATCAGCCCATTAACACCACCTAGTATTGTATGAGTCCAGATTCATTGAAGCATGAACTCCACAAGAAGTCTGAAGGTGTCCTGTGTTATCAGGCACGTAAACATTTGCAGTAGGTCCTTTAATTCCTTTAAGTTGCAATGTGGGGCCTCCATGGATTGGACTTGTTTTTCCAGCACATCCCACAGATACTCGATTGGATTAAGATCTTGGATATTTGAAGGCCAAGTCAGCATCTTGAACTCTTTTTTTTTTTTTGCAGTGTGGCAAGGTGCATTATTCTGCTAAATGAGACCTCTGCAATTAGAGTATACCGTTGCCTTGAAGGGATGTACTCTGGTCTGCAAGAGTGTTTGGGTACGTGTAAAAGTAACAGCTGCATTAGGTTTCCCAGCAGAACATTGCCCAGAGCATCTCACTGCCACTGCCAGCCAGCTTTCTTCTCATGGTTCATCCTGTTCTTTCCCAGGTAAACAATGCACATACACACAGTCTTCCACAAGATGTGAGACCAGACCACCTTCTCTGATTGCTCCATGATCCAGCTCTGATGCTCATGTGCCCATTGTAGGTGCAAACTGTGATGCGCTGTGTGCTCTCACACCTTTCTATCATAGCATTTCTGCAGTTTGTGTTACAATATTTCCTCTGTGGGATCAGACCACACTGGCCGGTCTTCACTTCTCACATAAGCCTTGGGCGCCATGATCCTTTCCTTCCTTGGACCACTTTTGGCAGGTGTGAACCACTGCATACTGGGAACACAGCACTAGACCTGCTGTTTTGGAGATGCTCTGACCCAGTCGTCTTGGCATCAGAGTTTGGCCCTTGTCAAAATTGCTCAAATCCTCATGGTTGACCATTTTTCTTGCCTCCAACACATCAACTTTAAGATCTGACTGTTAACTTGCTGAATAATATATCTCACCCCTTAACAGGTGGCATTACAATGAGATAAACAATGTTATTCACTTTACCTGTCTGTGGTTTTAATGTTGTGGCTGATCAGTGTAGTTTTGCATAAACACAATCATGAGTAATTCATAAAAGTTGATTACCAGATGTTACGTATTATTGTTCTTTGCTGCAGCTCTTTAAAAAAGACTTGTTCTGTCACAATAGGACATCATAAAGAAGTTAATTACGTGACATGCAGGACAAAACAAGTGGCTTCTGTATTCCAGCTGCCAGCCTTTTATATATAATACGATTAAAATCTCTTTGTTTGTTCTGGCAGCAGGGAAATACAGTATATCTATCTTTAAGCAACTTATGCTTTTCTGTTTTCCCTCTCTGAGCCACACAGTAGATTAGGAACTGAGTATAAGCAGGGCTGTAGCGCAATGGAAAACTCAGCATCTACACAGAAAATACTTTTCCTTGCACTTTATCACATTTTAAAGTGTCTTCCTTTATAAACCATATCCAGTCCTTTTCAATTTGCCACAGGTGGAATGCAATCAAGTCCTACACACGTCTGAAAGATTATTATAGGACTGGGACACAACTGACCACAATTTGGAATGTCAAAGCAAGGGGTCCGAATACTTTTGTAAATGCGAGATGTCGGCTTTGGATTTTTAATAGATTTGCAAATTTTTCTAAAAACAAGTTTTTACTGTGTCATCATGGGTTACTGAGTGTTGATTGATTTGGGAAAAAAATGTCACGTTAATCCATTTGAAAATACATTTTCAACACTATGCAAAAAGTAAAGGGGTGTGAATTCTATCTGAAACTACTGTAATTCTCAGTATCCTATCAGCAGTATTAAAGGGGTACTACTGAAGTTGAAAAAAAAAGCATTCTTAACAGATAAGCAAGGTCACAGTAGAAAAAGCAATCACTCTGTTTACCATATGTTATATAACATATGGTAAACAGAGTGATTGCTTTTTCTACTGTGACC
>OMNN01002067.1:0-11593 GCA_900302755.1 Chromis chromis | reverse complement strand
GCATATATGTTTTTTTTATTTTTGTGTTTGTGTAACAAACGCTACTGTAGCTTCAGTTGAACACCAATGTTTATTTGTTTTTTTCTCTTGAAACAAAACATTAAAGGGATTGTCACATAACAACAGGTTATTAAAAATGATAATAGTAAACCCTATACAGAGTTTCACATAGCAAGACATGAGTGACGATCCCTTCTATCCTAGCCCCATAGTCAAAAGTCAAAAAAAGTACAAGACCAAAGCACAAAGTTCTAATTTGTGCTCCACTGGCTACAATCAAGGTTGGGCACAGGAGATTTCAAAAGCAGTAAGTCTTTTTTTTCATACAGCTCAATTTGAACACAAGGATCCGTCTGTCCCACTTCCAGTGTTCAGAGCGGCTTGGCAGATAGCGAGAGTTCATTTAGCTCCATCCGTGATAAAATATAAATACTGTAAGGACCTCACAGTCTGATGACACTAGGATGTCCTCGGGGATACGCAGACAATGTTTCTCTTATTAGTCAGGGAGAGGGGCAAACGAGACCGAGAGGCCTCCCGTTTCTTCTCCTGAACCGCTGAAGGAGTAAATTGATGATATTTTTGGATGAATCCTGTGTATATCTGTTGCCGTTTATTACAGTGACAGAGCTCACTATACAAAGAAACAAAGAGCGATTTTGGCAGCTAAAACAGACTGCAAAACCAAAGAAGGCAAATGTCAGTTTGTGATACAAAAGTAGTTCAAAAGGCATAACTGTACGTATGAACTGGCACCTCAGGTGTCCAAACATGTAGCGTCCTGCTTTGGCTCGAGGGCTGGAGAGCTCCACTGGCCGTGTCCATGCAGTCAACAGTAACCTGCCTGTCCACTCGTTGCAGACTGATAGAAAGAAAACTGAACAAAAAGCAAACAAGGAAAAAGTACTGCGACTACAACAAAGCCACATCCACTACCTGGGCTCGAGCACACAACTAGCTGCAGCATACTACAGTTCGTCATTATCAGCCCAAGCTGGTTCTTGAATTTTGTATACTGCAAATGGGTGTGTCTCTCTACTTCCACAGCCTGGCGTTCTTCTGTGTACACACAGCTATTGCGGGGTATATATACGTGAGTTTACACTGTATGCATGTTGGTGTGTGTGTCGCAGAGAAACTCGCTAAAGCACAATGTCCTTCAGGCGCTTGCTGCTGGGGGATTCCTTGTCTCGGCCATCGTGGAGAAGCGTGTTGATCTCCCTGACAGCCGGCTCACTGTCCTTCCCCTCCGGCTGCCGCAGCAGGCTGTGGTTGGCAATTCGCTCTGCGTCGCGGCATTTCAGTGTGTTGTAGGCAGATGACGGCTTGGATACTGGGCTCTTCAGGTGCACAGGGGAGGTTATGGGGCTGGCTGCCTCACGCCCATTGCCAGCTTCACGAACAGCCCCTCCATTAGCCTTAGGGCTACACACCTGAGACTCCTGAGTCCGCTTTCCCTTTATCTCTCCCCGCTCCACATCTTCAGGCCCATCCTTGCCAAAGGTGGCAAAAGTCCTCTTGGTTGTGCCATCCTCATAGTGTGGCACATCCACTGTGGTGGCCTCGATAGACAAAGCAATGACATTACGGGCGTGCTCGGGCGACTTGGCACGTGCCGGGATTGGAACACGAGGCATCCAGCAGCGGTCAGAGTGGCCTAGGATGCGACACTCGTCCTGGCAGTGAAAGCCCTCGCTGGGATCTGTGAGGGGAAGAAAAAAAAGAGAAAACCTGATTGTTAGATTTATCTTAAAAACCAGCTTAATTTTCAGATACATTGCGCACAGATCTGGTGATGATGATCCTCCCAGATGGCCTCCATTTGATTTAAGTACGTCAAACCTGTCATAAAGTAATAGAAGAAATGAAAGACAAACAACGATGCACTTTGTTTTAATTAAAACAGCCCAAGTTAAATATTTCGCAACGATTTCCTCTCACTTGTGTTGCATTCCATCTACATCTGCTCAAGACTGCAGTCCTGTTAACACTTCTCACGGATAACAAGAGCTGGATGTTTGGGGCACGTCTAATATGCCAATTAAATTATGTATTGTTAAATCAAAAGTCCATTTGCAGCTCTTGTATAATTGGGTTTTCTGTAGCAACATTAGATAAAAAGGCAGGTTTAAACAGTGCAATAAGATATCGCACAGAGAAAGACACCAGACGAGTTGTGGTGTTGCTGCCTGGTTCATATCTCTCTCCCTCTCTGTCTCTGTCATCTGGCGCCGAGTTATAAATATGTAATGATGTTTAACGCTGGAGTGAAAAAAAGATTTGTCTGAGTCTGTATAACTGTGTTCTTCTGTACTTTGTTGTGTTGGGGAGAGAACTTTCAAGAACATTTTTTGCATCATTACAACAACAAAATAATATAGTTTCTCCCTCAAACTCAAATGCCGTAATTTTTGTTTGTTCTTAATTCACATTCACGCTTAAACAAAAGAGCACTGCTGTCATTTGTCTCATGTCGATTGGATAAAAATGTTGTTCAAAACAACAAAGATTTATATCAGTACTTTTAAAAATGATATGACAAAAAAAATGAGAACAATTCAGTTTCCAGAATTCTTTTATGCGAATGTACTGTTGCGTTTTCCACCAGCTCCGGTCTAAAGAAAGAACCTGCCACACAGATACACGGTGACATATTTTCTGTGCTCCCCTACTGCTTGTTTCTCTCCTAGCAAGAGCCATCCTCCATTCCAGAGGCCCAAGGTGACAAGAAGGGATTGTGAGAGGGATTGCGATCGACCCAAATGCATACGCTTACATCTAGCAATCGCAGCTTGACAGATCACCTAATTAAAATCACTAATGATCTGTTTTTCTCCCTTCTTTTCTGCACTCATGAGAGGCACCTCTGCTAAGGCCCTGGGGATCGATATTTAAAGATTGGAGACAGGCTTTTCGGGGGCAGATATGCCAGAGCTGTCTCTCATAAAGTATAATCTGATGAGACTGACAGATAACATAGTAACTAAATGACTGAATGAGTGAGTAAAGGGTATCGTGGGCTTTTTGAACCCACGTATAGGGACTGGAGTTCTGGAGGAATCGTCTCGACTGCGGTTAGAAGACATGAATACCTGCACCAAGAATGCAGACCACGAATGAACAACGTCCAAATGAGACAAAGGCAGCACAGATGTAAATTCTTTTGATCATGTCTGTCTAAAGGCGCACACAGCAACAGACATGACATTTTCTCCAATAAATGCGGAATCCTCCTGCTTGCATGGAATGTCTTTGTAACCAGCATCTCAGATCTGCTCTACTGTAAACAAATCCTTTCATATCTTTCTGCGTAAAATATTATCTTTATGAAACATTATTGCACAATTTTCACACAATGCTGCATAAATAGGCAGTTTTATAAAGTCACTATCATATGAAAGGCAAAAAAATGAGCAAAATATAGGCAGTTTTTCCACCATACAGTCTTGTGTACATTTGAATGAATACTGATTGGTCCGAGGAACTGCAATGGCAGCAATCAAGGATACAAAAGGCAATAAGCTGGAGATTTTGTTTGAAGATATGCAATCAGAATGTAATAATGCAATCACAACAAAAAGTCTGTGCCAGGTACAAAGAACATAATGGAGGGTGATGAATAAAAAATAAATAAATAAAAATGCATGATTAGATTGTCCACTGCAACAGTAATATTAAAGCCAATTCAACCTCCAAGTCTTAAAAAAAAAAAGATCTGATGTAACTGCTTTATAAGTGACAATTTGGTGCCTTTTCTTGAATAGATTGCTAACAATAAAGAAGTCATTGTTTTGAAAAGTATACTTAGTAGGATTATATTATAGTAGTTACTGGCATTGAAAACTTCTGTATGTAATATGCATTCTAAAGTTGTAACATAAATTTCAGCTTCATATTTGGTAATTTGAATTTTCTCCCTAAATCTTGTTTGACATATTTGACAAAGTAGATCTTTTTCTCCACTGATTAAAAATTTACAAGCATCTTAGTAATTAATGCAATTTCCTCACACTTTGGCTTATTTCTATAGCCTAAAGCACTTTCGAAGGCATGAAAAGCCTTGAGGCACAAAGATATATACACACGTTGTATGCTTGCTACTTAGCAGCGCATGCATATGCAGTGAATGGCATTTTCTCTCCTTTCCTTTAGGGGTCTATGGGAGAGCAACTGGGTTGTAAATGACATTGTTATGAAAGCCAAGTGCTATTAACACTCACACATCCTGCCTCTGCTCAGAGCTTCATAAAACGCAGATGTTGCTCTAAAAGACCCGCAAAAAAAAAATGGGGGAGACAAAATTTAAATAAAAAAAAGTGACAGGCCATCGACCCCTAACAAAACATGATCTCCTCCTATTTCGACAAAAAGAGAGCAAACTCTAATGCTAAGAGATGAATTAAAGGCTTTTACTGCAGTACTTAGGTTTGGAAGTCAACAGAATAGAAGACAGTGAAGGCGCATCCTACTGAGCATTTAAAGTCATCAAGAAAAATAAGCTTGGCAATCAGGAGCAGGAACAGACTCAAAGTACAGTGCAGAGCAGGATGTCACTGGGAACAGTTCCGATCTACGATTTAATGCCTATTAATTACCAAGGGAGCTTGTGAGTTTTTTGTGTGCAGTGCATTTAAAAATACAATACAATCTAATGGCAGTTGAGCCCCCCCAAAAAATCCATGTATCAGTAGCACATCACTGCTATCAAATCTGACGTGCCGCACTATAATACTGATTCAAGGTCCAGAGGCACTGCGGAGCACTTTAAATATGTACTGATGTGCATGGCATTGGAAAATAATAAATATTGCCACTTCAAATGCAAAAGCCAAATCCTCCTGATAGTGCTGTCCATGTTTCTCTGTTTGTAGTTACCTGGAATAGCATCACTTTGCATCAGCACAGGGAGAAAACCCACACGTTCGCTGCCATTTCATCTTGTATCTGCAGCCTGCCAGCAGCCGATTCAGCCCTGTCTCTTTCCCTCAATCAGATGAAGGCGTCTGAACTTCAAGTTACAGCAGACAGATCTTTAGCTTCAGCGTGGGAATCCCACAAGCTGACAAGCTCATTGCTCAATATACCCTTGTGCGCTACATATAATGATCCCTTCATGTTATACAGCTGCAGGTGCTATTTGTTTGTTGCTAATGTAGCGAAAAAAGGGGAATCAGCAAAAGACCAAAATCCTCTGGCACAAAAGGGAAAGGGATGTGCTCAGCGAGAGAGGCAACTCCCTGCAAAAACTCCCTGAGCTTTCGCCAGCTATTTTGCGTCCTGTCTGGCGAACACATGGAGCCCGGCTTGGAAAAACACAGGCGCTTATCCCTTCGAAAGTAGCGCGCTCAGCCTCAAGGTTGAAAACCGTGATGTAATCCTATAACATAAGCAAGCTCGAGAAACAGGAGGCCAGATGGGAGGGCCGGAGACGGGGTTGGGCTGATCTGAACCCAGATTCAGGTGGCGAGGTCTTCATTCTGTGTTTCTTCGTCTAACTGGGACCACGAGGCGACGGGGACTTACAGAGTGACACAATTCAGTCAGTTTGGTTTTGGAGCACGATGAACCCTTAAAAAGAATTTGGAACAGCAGTGTGGCATGATAAATCATTTTACAGAGAATGTCTGCCACTTTTGCCACTTATTTCCTCTGGATGCTGACATTTTTTTGTTGTAGCTGTAACAATAAATGTCCCGATTCTGTTTGTCATATGAAAATAGATACTCCTGAGCAGACAGCCAGACGGTATAATGTACATCTTCCTGTGATATGGCTGTAAGGGAAGAAAATAATTTAGAGCAATTTAAACCTACATAGACTTTACTTGGGGCCTGCATAGACTTTACAGATTCCCTTTGATTTCCCTTGCTTTCCTGTTGTTTCTTCACCGTCTTTGATATTAAACCCATTAAAATGCTGTGACAAAGCTATCAAATATAGCCTGTCTATAGTCTGAAAAGACAATTATTCAGCTCTGTTGACTGAAACAGCAAATATCAACGTTTTCATTATGCTTTGTGTCCCCTTTTCATTGCTGTTCGAAAGGACTGGCGTGAAATCCTAAAGAAATAAATCTGCAGAAAGTGAAATAAAAGTGGCCATGGCCCTGAGGATCCTTTCTGAGGACAGGCAACACCCCGCTGCCATGTCTGAATGGCGTACAGAAGGTTTTCCATTCGCTGCTAAAATGTCGCCCACTTTCCTGCTCTCATCTTGGTGTTTGAGAGTATCTTTGACAGTGAGATGGCTGTTTTCTAATTGCTCTCCATATTAATTTTCCATCCTGGCAGTCACATGGCAAAGATTGATTAAATCTAAATTGTTACTACAGAGTCTTGATGGAGCCTGTGATGCAGAAGCTGATGAAAAGTATCACATGGGAGGGGGAAAAAAATCTGAAAATATTGCACCAAGCAGAACGGAGAGCGACTGTCTGTGGTTGGTTGATGCTCAGAGTCCAAAGCGTGCTCAAGACCTAACAGGCTTGGCCCCGTCTGATCCTGACACTGGGAATGGAGCTTAACATCTAGTCTGTCCTAACTACAGCAGAGGACAGTTCTACGGCCAGCTGAGGCTGAAGCTTGGCCATGCAGCCTCCTACACTACTCACCAGGGAGAGTCCAAGCACTGCTGTCATCCCAGCCAGCCAATTCAGTCTGTGGGCCATAAATCAGCCCGGAGGCTTGGCTCCTGCGGGAGCGGCAAGATGGAGTGTGATGGTCTTGTTTTTACAAACAGTAGAGGGGCACCCTTACTGCGCCACGCAAGCCATCATTCTCTGCACAGCACTGAGTCCTCTCCTTCTCCCTACAGCATCTGGTTCAGTCACATCAAGCTATCCCCCCCGAAACCCCTCAGATCCATCCCTCACAGCTCCCTGCACAAGGCCATCCTTTATGATTCTCCTCCTTCTGCCCTCCTCGTTCATCTCATCAGTACCGCTGTCTCACGTATATCGATGTAATTAAACGAATCCTTCACCCAAAAATCTCTTCCCCTCGTTTCTGCCTATCAGACCAAAATTGCTTCAACTCTCCGAGTCAAGTATTAATTGTCAAGAAAATTAGACAAACTCGGTGGCCTTGTTAGTCTCGTGAATGGTGGAGCCAGGGGTTCATGTGGCCCCAGTTCTATTTCTGAGCATTAGCAGCAGTCAATTTATCAAGAACAAATTCACTGTCCAATCCATCCGGCACTGCGGACTGCGTCTGACAGTTTTTCACTTCCAGCGGGCCTGCCTGTGTCCTCCCGAAAGCTGATGCAAAAATGGCAAGTTAACTTCATTTTGAGCGAGCCTTACAGTTGCTTTTCTTTATAAGTGCTTGTCAATAAATGTTTTAAAAGCTTGTGATAGTTGTGGACAAATTCCGCAAATGTTTACTCCCTCCCTTGCTGTGGGTCCATCTAGGGGAGCCAATGCATTCTGTAACGAGTCCTAGTATAAAGAATGAATTTCCAAACTGGTGTTGACAAACAATGCACTAGCTTCTAAATTGGTACAAACAGCATCTGTTTAACAGCTGTGTAACAGCAGCGGGAGGAAGGGGGAAAAAAAGCAATCGCTATGCCGTTTTATAAATCACTATGTCATCACCGAGTACTGTTTTGTTCAAAAGCAGGACCACTAGCCAATGGACTGCTTGATGTAGTGGAAACAATGTGAGCTAGTTGTCATGATGACATACGTGGGTGGGCTGGTTTCATTGCCCTGGCAACAAATACTGTTTTGCTGTGAGGAGTCTTTCACCTTATTGTGCCCAACTCCTACCAGAGGCCTGGCTCCTAGAGGTCGCAGTGTCTCAGCAACAGCTTTTAAAGGCTCTAAAAGCATTTCCCTTGGCTGCTATCACGACATATGCAACACTTGGAGGGGCACAATCCACAGTGGTCCGGCCTTGTGTGATCTGTAGGTTTTGTTTTTTTTAGCCCAGCCAATATCATATTTCATGGCCTGGTTTTCATACATTACATGGGCCAGTGACCATTTAACTCTCTCAACAGGCACTCTGAACTGGATTTAACCCAGGCAGAAAGGCAGAAAGAGCTAAGCCTGGCTGCACAAGGCTGAACTGTGTTAAAGAGGTACCGGAGAGGTTCTCAACACAGACTCCAGCACCAATACAATACACTTAAGTGTTCATGACGCACCAGGAAGCCGGTGGGAAAAGCCAGTATCATGTCTGCCTGAAAAGTGCCCAACTGTTCAGCCACACTGCCAATCCAACAACATGCCGAGATTTGGTGGAAAAGATGAAACTCTTCCAGCGTGGATCCTTTATTGGACACTGAAATACTAGAGATTATTATTATGATAGAAATTATGTTAATATTTGTGTCAAATCACTGTCTTTACAGCTAATTGCTGATATTGCTGCATATTAAAGTTATTTTCAAGTCCTCCTTCTATATGTTTCGAGGTTGTTGCTATGCACCTGGATGTTTTGGGCAACTAAGAATAAAAAACTGCCCTTGAACTAAAACATCTGATATATATTTGGAGTCACGTACATACATAATCAAAACGCAATGAGTAAATTGCGTTGGAAAATAAACCCATACTTTCCTCGCAAATATGTTACGCTGATGAGAAGAGGGTCATTAAGTGCATTTGGGTTTGGATATAATTACATATACCTAATAACCACAAATTATAAAAGAAGTTGTAATACGTCTGCGATTTCCTCCGCTACACGATAATGATGCCAACGATATCGCTGTCACTGAAACAAGAAATCAGCTTAATAACTTTGGGGTACTAAATTAGACAATTTTGTGGCCGTGTATAACATTTCCAAGGAAAACTAATCAAGGATGTAATTCAGTGATGAATTTCGATCAGAGAAAAAAATCCATCTTTTGGGTTCGAAGTGGTTTAAAGAGACAATTATTTTAAAACATGAAAGTTACAGGATGAAAAAGATCATGCAATTAAAGTCAAAATTGAACCGAAACTTGAGCTCATCTTGTTCACACAGTTTAATGTACTTCCAGTTAAAATAGGGGAAACATCCTGCTGGGAAGAAACTCTGACAAGTGCCTGAAGGAAAATGGGACAGAATTGTAAATTTAGTTGATTGGAGGAGCATTTTCTGTGAAAGGATTTGCTATAATAGTGCGCAATTGGTTGTAACCAATTTCCACATTACCAACATAAATTATAAGCAAACTGCAGTTACCATATGGTGACGTCTGCGTTGCCAGCCCACTGAGCTCTCGACTTTTATAGCGTTTTCCACTTTGAACACGTTTATAAGTGATAGATAGATCTGCTGCTTTTATGGCTTGAAGCAGCAAAACACAGATACTGTCCTGAATGCGGGTTTTAAAAACGGATTATTTTGCATTGCTTACATATTACAAGTGGTGTTTTGTACCTTGCTATGATGGCACAGCAAAATGTCACCCTTGTCAATTCTGGGCATCCAAATTGCCCCTCTAATGATGAATTTCAAATTAACCTGTGCTCAGGAGCTGCAGGCCCACAACAATAATACAATGCACTCCCAGTTGCAGACCTGCCCACTCCGCCATGCCAGCCAGACCGCCTGCCTGCCTGCCTCTGTCTGCTTGGCTCGTTTCCTCCACAATGCATCGGCAGAGGACATCTTTAAATACACTGGAACAAATTCAGCATTTCTGTGTTTAAGCTTGACCGAGCTAGCGAGCTAATTTGCTCCTAAACCCTTGAGTCTGGGAGAAGCAAGGGGGCAGAAACAGACTCTTAAATTACATCCATGAATGGGGTTGGGGGGTAGATGAAAGTAATACAGTGAGCGGGGATGGAGAGGAAGAAGAATAGCGGGCTTAAAGATGGCAGCATTATGGACTGCCATCACGGATGTTAAGACGGTGAGGGAAAAAAACTGAGGTCACTTTATCTCATTATTGAATAAACTATGAGTGAAAATTAGATACACTTAAATGAAACCTAAAGGTGTCTTATTAAATGGAATATATCCCTGTTACAAGTGTAAGTGTTTCGGCAAAGTTTAATGGGCAGGAGAGAAAACTGCAACTGTCAGGGAAATATAACACTGGAAGATAGAAAACAATCCTTTCCTTGATAAAAGGGAAGCCCATGACAAATTAAAGACCATTATTTCGATTTGTAAATTCACCTTTTCGTCCCAAGAGGCAAAAAACACAACTAATCATTTTTGTTGCAACACATTTGCAGCAAACTATAATCTATAACCAATAAACAGCCTAGACAAAAAGCCTATTATATTCTCACAGATTTGCCACAAAGAAACATTGCTCATAGCTTTCCCTTCGGAATACTTTTTCCTCTCCTAAGTGCTATTTCTTTTAGCCATCTGATATGAACACAATACTTCAGCACTTGTCGATGTGTCCAAACAACTGGGGATGGCACACCGGGCAGCAAACCAATATCTTAGGATTTCCTCTCCCTCTGTGAGCTTCTGCTTCGCCTCAAAAGAGTGGCCTTTACATAATTAATATAATGTGGCTTCTCATTCAGTCATGTTCACTTTGTGTTAGCCAGGACTGTGTGTTTTATATTCCATTTTATCTTGTCACAGAAGCACCAGCATGGTTCCTTCTCTCTCTCATGTCCTTATTTTTTCTGCTTCCTTTCAAAAAAAAGAAAGAAAAAAATCCACTTGTCCCGTTTCTCAATAATCCTAACAACTTGTGTAAATGGGACACTGTAACACGGTGATTGTGGTGTGATGGGCAGGTTCAGCTTAGTGTGCACAAACATACAGTTTACAGTAAGAGGAGGTGGGCCACCTTCGGAAACAGATCATGACTTGAAAAAACAATCCGCGTGTGTCCCGCTGAACCAGATAGACAACGTCACTTAGGGGTGAACAGCAGATAAAAGAAATAAGAGAAACACAGCGAGGCCCCCATTGCGTGGAGATGCATTAGATTTACACCCACTGGGTGGAGGAAAAGCAAGAAGGAGGCCCTCTAACACTTTCCAACACACTTCCTATTTCCCTGTCACAAAGGCCAATCTGTTTGGCATCTGGGAGGCATGCTGATTCTCTCCCAGGTTCTCCATTATCCACCACAGTGAGGCCTGCACCATGATACCACTTAATATAAGACAGTCAGAACCAATGTCCGTGGCATTAGCCACCCACCAGCCAGCACAAGGATTGTCAGTAGTGAGGCAGTCCATGGAAGGAGCTGCAGCTCGTATCTAAGACACACAGATTGAAATGGAGGTGGGAGACTGGTCTGAAGAAAAGAGAAGGAACTAATAGGCACATCTTTTCTGATTTGAGGAACATGACTATAGCATACATAAGGATGACGGCAGGGGTCTGACACAGTGGTAGTAATTGGATTTCTCAGGCCCTGTGCCCACTCATGATAACATGCTGAGCTGTGACATGAAAAGTCCTTATGTGTGGCAAGGGAGCAAGGTGCAGCAGAGTGGAAGTGACAGGTGTCAAAGATCCAATTCCCTCGCTCCTCTCGATCCTTGGGTTCCTTTTCTCTAGAGACAGCCGAGGAACAACCTGCCCTGTGGTAAAGCCAAACACCAAGCTTCATACTCAGTTGCAAATCCGAGCTAGTTAAACCTATGTAGAGTGCAGCTGAAGAAGGGGAGGTGGAG
>OMNN01002066.1:0-13465 GCA_900302755.1 Chromis chromis | reverse complement strand
GACTAGTTTCAGTATTTAACGGACTATTAATAGTCAAATTGCACATTTGTAAATACAACTTTATAGATGTATGTAACTGCCTCATGCCGACTTTATCTGGCCTGTCTGCCACTCTCTCTCTCTCTCTCTCTCTCTCTCTCTCTCTCTCTCGCTCTCTCTCGCTCTTTCTTGCCCTCTCTCTCTCTCTCTCTCTCTCTCTCTCTCTCTCTCTCTCCCTCCCTCTCTCCCCCCAACCGGTCAAGGCGGACGGCTGCTTTTCTCAGAGTCTTGGGTCCGCTCGGAGTTTCTTCCCATGAGGGAGTTTTTCCCCGCCACTGTTGCTTCTGCTTGCTCTGGGAAGGGTTCTGTTGGGTTCTATCTTTTCTTGTGAAAGCGCTTCGAAATGTCTGTAGATGTGATTAAGTGCTTTACAAATTAAAGTTGATTGATTGATTGATTGACCTTCAAATTAGAATTAGAAATTAGAATCAGATGAGATGCCAAAGATTTTGAACATCCTTAGAGTGTGACATGTCTTATTTATCTGACCTCCAGGGTCTGGTATTTTCTGTGCTATTAAAGTGCATAGTGTCACCACGCTTAGATCTAAAGGGTTCTCCAAGGCCTGCAGAAACACAAAAGTTGAGGATGCCTCTGAGTCTGGCAATTTGTCCAGAACCTTCAAATTCTATCACAGACTTTGTAGGTACCTCTCAGGACTATTGTTGCCTCAGTGCATGCCGTCTAACAGTCCATTGTAAGTGCAGTGAAGGCTTAAACTTCCCATATCACACCTGTGTGTGATGCATGTTGGACCAGGATTGCCTGATAAGTCTTAAAGTTTAGATTTAAGGTGGGCATTCAGCAGACAAATGTGTAAACAAACTCTGCACATACACCATTCTGCACAGAACAAGTAATATACAACCAGAAGAAGTGAATTCATTTTGTACACGATTCTCAAAAAATATAACTCCTGAGCCTCTCACATACAACATGACACACTGGATACTGCAGCACCTGTAAAAGCCTGCCAGGATGTTACTGCAGAGGTAACCGTCCTGTACCTTATTAGTGAGAATGAGGTCAAGCTTTCAAACAAAACCTCTTAACAAAGGCCCACTTTCGATAAGGTGGACACATTACGTTGTGAAAAAAAGAAAGAAAGAAAGAAAAAAATCTCTACAAATTCCTCAGATAAAAGTGGAAGAAAATGACATCTCATGAATGTGATCATTGTTTCCTTTCCTTTGGTGTTTCACATCATAAATCTCCCGGAATGCAGCTGCATCAGCGTTTGAGCTTTGACTAAATCCATTCAGACTCTTTGTTGTGCAGTCATTCAGATCACACACACATACACACACACACTCTACACGACACCACACCTCAGTTATCAGTCATCTAGTATGGCTCTGATAACCACGATCAACACACAACACAGAGGCCATGCAAGCTACATCTCCTTTCACTGTCAGTGTCCGTGGTGAATTCTTTCTCGCTCTCTTTTGCTGCTCTCTACTTTCCCCGTTGTGCACCACAATGCACAGGATGGCTATCAGTCACAAAAGATCTGCAAGCTATCAGATGCCCTACAATTTCACACCCTCGCTGGAAGATATAGTGACACGGTGAAATATTACTCCGTATCAACCGGTGTGAAGTTTGTCGGTTGTTAGGACTCTTTCTGAAAGAAAAATGGACGCCAGTTTTTCAAGCGAGGCTGCTCAAAGGAATAATTCAGCTGTGTTTATGGAAAGCGCCTGGAGTGCATTGGAGACGCGGTGTCTCCTTTGAATCTGATGAGGAGTTTAGATCAGACCTGAAGCTATGGTATAGCTAAGGAGCGCTGTTAGTCTGATCAAACAGCTGCCAATATGAAAAGGACTACCATATCCTCTCAGCACCCGGGGGCTGTGTGAAATGAATACAGCTTCTCTTGGTTTTCCCTCTCACAGGCACCTCTTGGGTTGGAAACATTTTTTCATAATTGCCTTTAATTCTATGTTAGGTGTCCCCACGGTGCCACTATTAAGGTTAAGGCTAAGCCGGGGAAGCTTTCCAGCCTTTGTTATCAGGGCTTTTGCTCATTTAGAGGCAGCATCATTGATCCAACTCTAAGAACACAAGAAAACACACAAGACATTAAGGTGTATCCCTGTTTTTGTCAATATTTGAATTATTCCCATGAACGCAGTGTTTTAATCGATCGTGTGCGTTACGCTGTGAAATCCCTTTGTTTTGGCGTAATTTAGTAGGTGATGAATCAGATGGCTTGGGAAATGGATCTAGGTTAAGAGACTTTAATGAGAGAGGGAATTCCCCATTTGAAAACCTTAGTCATTGTTTCATTAAGATAGTCTTTCATTAGGTTTTTTTTTTTCTCTTTCTGTGGGAAGCTTAAGGTGTGAAGGCTCATTACAGCCGTTACAGTGCCGGGAAAGTTACGTGTCTCCTCTGTCTCACTTACAGCTTTTGCAAGAGGCTCTATTGAATTGTGAATGTTTTGGTTAGGGCCCAGTTCACCAGAAAAGGCCGTATAAAGTGTCTGATAGTGGCATCTTTGTGGTGGGCGAGGATTTTACTGGTTACACAGAAATAAAAAAAACTAATTCTCAGAATAACAGTTGAAGCAGGAAGACATGTTGGCAAAACTGGTGAAAGTGTACAGACACACTCATGCCTCCACTTGTATGCATGCGTTCACACACACAGACACACATGCACACAACACTGGAATGACAGTACTTCTTTTGACTTTAAAATTAAAGGACTGATTCATTATAGGCTTATGAAGTCAGCTCTGGAGAGAAGAATCAGCCTCTTGTGAGATTAGTATGAAATCTTCATAAAGAGTAACTAATTATGGGGTAATTTATGACAATAACAATAAGGCAGTGGCAAAGTGAGGTAAAAGTCAATTCTACTGTGCTCTTAACTGAGTTTTCTACCCATTTACAGATCTGAGAAAAAGGTAGTGTAAAAGGAAGTAAAGACAATCTCATTATAGTACATTAAGCAATGTCTATCCTTTTTATTAGCACGTCAGGCATCACTGTTCGCAGTTTGTTAATCGTTTGTATATGATACCATAAAAATATAAGTTCAGTCTTATGAGAGAACCTGGAAGTGTGCCATGATAGCAGTTTATGATACAGTTGTATACATATGGGAGACCCCAGTAGGTGCTATTAGTCTTCTTTCTGCACTCCAAAAACATGTTAGGTGCAGGCTAGGCCCCAAGGCGAGTTGAGAGTAAATGTGCATTCCTTTCTGCCAGATTTAAAAGAGAAGTCTCATCTTTTTTTATGCTCTAAGTTGATCAGAGATGAGCAGGAGGCATTCCTCGATCAAAACCACGACTGTAAAAAGGCATAAGTCACGTGACGCTTCTGGAAATTTACCTTTAGTGCAGATGTGTTTAAGTTTCTTTGACGAAAGCGAATATACAAGCGTTGAGAGATTGAAACTGAGAGCTGATGTAACAGAGGACCCTGCTCAGTATATAAAACTAGATTGTTCCTATTGTGCAGCAAATGAAGCTGTTTACATGATATGAACACTGTGCAGAAATACAAAAGGTCCTGGCACCAAATGTTTGTATCTCAAGCTCCGTGATCCAGGCTTTCGGGTGCAGGCAAGTTGGAAGCAACAAACACACAAAGAGCCACACACGCATGCAGAGACTCATGCACAAACACAGGTATGCACACAGAGGGCAGCTCTGAGCCAACAATTCAGTGGAAATGAAGCCCTCTACCTTGGCCAGAGTCTACAGATGCATATCTACTGAGTCCTGAAAACACCTGATTGTACTCAGATTCAAATGACGAGCATTGTAATTTACCAGACAGCAGATGGGCTGCACAAGCATAAACACATAGGAATGTTTTCACTCTCTTATTCAAAAATATGCTCACGTTGAATTATTTTCCGCTGAAGAAGCTCAGCATTACAGTTGGTGCAGCCACTTCAGGAGTTATAGTGTTGAAAGTGTGTGTGCGTTTTTTTTGCAGTTGTTTTGAGAATCAATAGATGCTATGACAAATAACTGCATCAGTTTATACCTGGACATGTTGACTTACTGATTGGAGCCACCTACAGGTAAGGAAAGCAACTGCAGAAGTGGAACTTCTGCCACCTACAGGTAATGAACTGACATTACAGCTGCAGTTTTCTTATTTTTTAATGTCTATTTTATATTTGGATTTTAAATTGCAAACCTGGCAAATGTAAATCTAGGTAGAGTAAAAAAAAATTCAGACAGATACTAGAAAGTTCTTTAAATATGTAGATTAGATTATATGGAAAATTGAAAACATTCCTTATCTTAAAGCCACGATCTCAACTGTATTTGAGAATCTACTGTAATATCCACTGGGGATAATGTTACTCCATTTTTATTACAGTGATCATTTTATATTAGCTAACATACAGACAACAGCATAAAGAGAACAGGAGCTTTAAAGCTAACTTTTATTAAAAACTGCCTGTTTCCATTGCCTGCAGGTGGTGCATGAGATTAAACAGAACAGTAATTAACGGAACAGTCTGACATTTTGTGGAATATACTAATCTGATGAGAGTTTCTACACTTTCTTCTATATTTTCATGCACATTAAACAAAATAGATATAGCACGTTAATAATCTTGTAGAGAAGTAGTTGTTGGCTCAGTGGGAGCGAGAGGTTTTGCAATTTTGTCCCTGAGGTACAACCCACTTCCATGAGACGATTTGCATCTCAAAGAAAGAAAGAAAAACGACGTCGCAGTTTTATTTACTTTGGCTAGGTGCTTATCTACCATGATGACATTTGCTCGGTGAAACACACAGTTCTGGGTGGCCCTTGAAGGATCCTGAGAGTCAAAACCTTGATACACAACTGTGTCTATCTACTGTATGTCAATCTCAGTCAGGCTTTGAAGTTTCAGCACCGGAAAACATTTTGTTTATTATCTTAAGTTACTGTCATCCTTGCTTTTCAAATCAAATGACCTTGTTATGTGACTTCCTGATGGATAAAGATCCTTCAGCCCCAAACAGCTTGGTCAGATATAACACACCTGACAGAAAGTTCTTCTTTGGTCTGAATGACTTCATATCTAATGTCTCTCTCTCACGCCTAACCCTGTGGCTGCGTCCAGGTGCAATATCTTAAAATTACGTATGTGTATTTTCTTCTTGTTCGGCAGACATTTAACAACGTGGCTATTTCCCTTTTTGCCTGGCAGTCTATTCAGCCCATTTCAAGCTTCCTCTTTGCATGAGTATTTTTACCTGCAGGGCTGTGTTTTTTGTGTTTTTGTTCTACTCTGCCTCATTGACTCTAATATGGGCTTCCTGAATGAGTTATCTTCAGACTTGTTCCCACAGGAGCTGATGACTCAAAATGATTTCAAAGATGCATGATGAGAATTCAGATCTTTGTGGTCTCTAACGACTAGATTTGTTGCACTTTATTCTACAGACCCTAATCAAAACTTCAAAGTTAGCTAGATGTAACAAATATGGAACACAAAGGCATATAGAAAAACTCAGAGCAGCTGTGTTTCTTTGTTGTGTACTTCTGTGCAGATCAGAAGCCCAAGGCTCCTGGGGCCGGTGTGTTCCCCAGTCCACACCCAATCATGCTCCTTCGCCATGCAAAGTTTTTGAAAATAGCAGAATTTCTATGCAAATTAGTGCAAAAATGGCAATATCAGCAAAATACAGACACAAATGCAAGACCCCAGGCCTTACAGTGTCAAAAATATAATGTTATACATAAATGATTGCTGTTTTAGGTCAGTGTGCCTCCAGGCGTGGTAGTTTGTCAGTCAGCTGCCATGATTAATTTGAAATCCACCCAATAGTTCGTCAACAAATGATAAATCCTAATGAGTTTGGTGAAACCCTAATGGTTTTGTTCTATACTCTGGTTTATGACAAAATACGTTGACAAATAAAGACATAGCATGCTTATTACTGATAGGGAAACAAATGATCAAATTCAAAGATGTTGGCAAATGTTAAAGATGGTGAACACTGTAGACATTCGACCGTGTTACTTGTTAAGTTAATGTACCATACTTAATTGTTTTCTCAATCACATTGTGCTTTAAAAGGTGATCGGAACAAAAACTATGAATGTCATTTAATACACCAATCAGCTACAACATTAAAATCACTAACAGGTTATTTAAAAAGCCTTAATAGCCTGGTTATCTCAATACAATGGCACCTGTTAAGGGGTGGGACATATTAGGTATCTCCGAAAAGATCTTGTGGGGTGTTCCTCTTTCGTCGTATCAACCAAAAGTGATCCAAGGAAGGACAACTGTTACGGGTGCCAAGGTTCACTGATACATGTGGGGAACTATCCATCCATCCATTATCTATGCACCACTTAATCCTCTGTAGGGTCGCGGGGGGCTGGAGTCTATCCCAGCCGACTCGAGTGAAGGCAGGGGACACCCTGGACAGGTCACCAGTCTATCACAGGGCTACACATAGTGACAAATAACCAAGCACAGTCTCATTCACATGTACAGACAATTTAGAAACCTCAGCATGTTTTTGGACTGCGGGAGGAAGCCGGAGAACCTGGTGAAAACCCACGCTGCACAGGGAGAACATGCAAACTCCACACAGAAAGATCCCAGGCGTCCTAAGCGGGACACGAACCGGAGATCTACTAGCTGTGAGGCGACGGTGCTAACAACCGAGCCACCGTGCAGATGTGGGGAACTATAGTCTAATATAAATTGCTGAAACCTTAATGCTGGATATGATAGAGAGGTGTCATAACATATAGTATATTACAGCTTGCTGCATTTGGGGCTGGATAGCTGCAGACTGAAAGCTCCTACAATGGGTGAATGAGCATCAGAACTAAAGATCGTTAGAAAATAAAATCTTTGGCTGGCGTGAAACAGATTTTGTATTTTGTGTTTCCCTGTATGCTGATGATTTGTTGCTCTATACAGATCAGGTTCTTACTGAAATTTTAGTGCCTAGATTCAGTATGAACTTAATCTTTTTTTTTTTACCTGTAATGAGAGAGGTTTTAGGAGTTAATGTGTATGGGTGCAGACTGTCATGAAGTGAAATGTCTCAGACTTACAAACAAAACAGTGGCAGAATTTACCAATCTCAATGATTTCCCTTGTTAAGATTTCAGTTTCTTTTTTTGACTGATATGTGACATCTTCCACCTCCAGCTGGGGTTTGGGATAAATTGTATAATTTCATCCCAAGATTCACACACGCCACATCTTAAGCTTGCTGCTGTACTTTTTAATGGTTCTTCATATAAATGTAATGTACAGTACATAGATTAAGACCAATAATATACCAGTATAACTAGTCCAACATTAGATTACACCCAATAATACATGTTTATGTATTGCAAATAAAGTCCAAAGTCGGAAACCTAAAGAAATTATCTAATTTATGCTTGCTTCATTCCAATCCAGGCAACATTACATTTACTTTACAACATTTTTGCTGTTGCAAATAAGTTGCATATGAAGTTAAAAGTGTAAGATACAAGCTTGAAATATTTGCATGCACAGTTATAGACTCTTAGGTTACTACACTCATAGACATGGAATAACTTTGTATCTTTGAAAGTCTGCTCTAATTGATCTGCAGGGATCTATTTGTGGTAAAAATAAAAAATAAAAAAAACAGTGGAGGTGTGGCTTCATACCTGACATCTCCTCAGCTGGCTCAAGGCATTCCTCTTCAACTGCTTGGCTCTCACAGCCAACCAGCTATGGAATGCATACTGTCTACTCTAAGTGGATTTGAGCAAGGGTAATAAATTTTCTGTGGGTGAGCAATGGGCAGAGTTGTATAATGATGAAGAGTTGAGGCTTGCCCTGGAAGAAACAATGTCACCCGAGTAATGAGCTGGCTTCAAGTGTTTGTTATTTCTAAAGGCATTTTTCCTCTTCAAGGTGCAATCGTCATACAGTTGTGGACTGTGCTGTGGCATGTTGAACTCGTGGAGAGGGATTTGTTTTTAGTGTTCCCAAAAATACTGTCAGTCTTTTAAAACGGGCAGACTCCAAAAATAGTATAAGTGGAAATGATGTTGAAACATGATCTAATTTAGGAGATTTTTTTTTTTTTTATCAGATTGAGCAAATATATTAGAAAACTTGAATTTCCACCTTGTGGTTGTGGCATCTGCCAACCAGTCAAGTTGCAGTTTACATCCTTGTCTGTCTAGAATCATTCAATGCATGTAGTGAAGACTTTGAAGTTTATTGAGAGACACAAAAACACAACAAATTCCTTGTAGGTGTCCACATACTTGGCAAATAAAGCTGATTCCAGTAGAACACAAAGTTGTGGCTTTGACAGGAGACATGGCTTCAGCTACAGAGATGCTCCATGCACATCTTCAACCCAGCAGCTCAGAAGATCTACACAATCCCTACAGTTTGAGCACTCAAAATTAGTGCAAAAGATTTAGTATCAAACCAAATGGTCACAATCTCCCCCTTCTGTTTATGAGTTATGCTGTTGAATAATGGCTAGAAAAGGGTTTTTGCAATGGACATGTAAATAAAGATGGATGACATCACCTATAGGTTTCCTGAAGAGTGCTTTTAAAGGTCAGCGTGGTGACTCAGGTTGTCGCCATCTTGGCAGTGCCTGACTCCTAATTAATCCAAAAATGGGCAAAGACGTATAACTATGGAAGACCATTAACTGTCCTATGATGCCAGCCAATTTTTGCACAAAGCAATAATAATTCTGTATAAATTTAAACTTTATAACTGATGAATTATTTATAGACAGTTGACTTCCATACGCTTGCCATGTAAAATTAGTCACAGAGACCAAAACTGATTCTTGTACCAGGCTGTAAATGTGTTTATTTCTGCTGTAAAGTTCAGCATTTTAACATGGCTGTCTATGGCAATTGGCTCACTTTAGGAGCCAGCCTCAAGTGGCCATTCAAGGAACTGCAGCTTTTGGAACTTGGCTCCATTTTTGACGTTGTAGATTGGTTTATGTTACAGTGACCCTTTAGATAGAAGTGTCTTCCTCACAATTAGCCATGCATCATTCGTGCAAGATGTTGTTATAATTGAGCCTAAAATGTACTTTGTGAAGCCATATTGAGCCCAAGTGAACATATGTCATATTTATAGATTTTCAAGGCGTTCCTGACATATCATGTTCATGACAATGGGACAGCTAGACGTATATACAGACAGCCTGAAAACATAATGCCTCTGGCCAAGACTGTCGCGGCATGGAGGCATAAAAACAAAGACTAGTTTGGGGCCTCACCTGAATGACACTGACAGCTGATAAATGTCTCCACAATAAAGAATAATAATACAAAAGAATCCAACTATCTGTAGGTCTTTAGTCATTGTTGCTTACTCTGCACAAGAGACTGAGGAGTCTAAATTGTCACAGTGGTCTTTTAAAAATGCTTCTTTTTGATGCACTCACCTGTTCTGTTGACCCACACCCTTCTTCTATTTCTAGAACTGAATTAAACATGTTTCTTGTTCCAAATCATGGACCCTTTTAAAATTATGCAGCATACAAGAGCAGGCAGGAATCGGTCAACGTGAGGTGCAGTTATGACATGCACATAAGGTGCAGGTATGTCTTTAAAAAAAAAAGAAACCCTGTTAACTCTGATGTTTTCATGAGATAGACATAAACAATGATAAATAAACAAACATAGTTACCACATTTTAATTAGAGGGAGTGGATGTAATGAATAGCTGCCACATCCATCTTTTAGTCTCTCACAGTGTGCAGGGACACTTAATCTTCCCACAAAACTGAACAAATGTCAACTTACCTAAACCCCTGGGGCTATTTAAAGCACAGTGCTGCATTTTGGCATGTTTCCTGCACTTTATACCTGTTGACTGTTGCCACTTGATTGGTTGATTATAGCATGAGGCACACTTCATATTTGTTTGTATAATCAGACAAGTGTAAAAACAACACGGGTTCTTCTTACCGTAAGACACTCCTTCGGACTGTGTCTTTTGCTTTTAGCAGTAGCAGGCATCTGGAGGTCTGATGTTAAATCATTGTGTTCTTGGGCGTTAATGTAGGAGGATTAACCTGACATCATGGAAGCCCGTTTAATGCCGTTCTCCCGCACATGAAATACACCTTCCATGTGCAAATACTGTTATGCAGGTTGGCACAGAACTCTGACGGAATGTGCTGCTCTTCTTTTTATTGAATGCATAAATTCAGGAAGTCCAAACATTGGCCGACAGTGCTCACTACCCAGGAGATTTCACGGAAAGCAATGTTTTCAAGTGTAAATGTGTGTGCTCAGTCAATCCCACTCATCCATGCGGGGATGATACCTCTGTCAGTGTGGCCCTCTCAGATGGAATTACTGTCATAGTTGGCAGGATGACTCTCTTCAGGTGATAAAAGAGGTGTTGATACAGAAGCATGTGGCAGGCCTCTGAGCTCCAGACAGATTCTGCTCTCACTCAAATCTATCAAACCACAGACAACATCTGTTCGGGGCTGTAGATTAGCCTAGTTAGCCGATATTGTGAATTTCAAAGCGTGTTTCTTGTGCGGACCAAAATATTGATTTTGTTGATACAACTTAGATTAATCATAAATTCACCCAAGAGAGGAGGGGTGGTGGGGGGTCACACTCACGTAAGACATCTTCAGCTTCTCCTCCACAGCTCTCACATAGCAGGGTTTTTCCTGAATATGTTGCCCAAGGCTTGTTTTGGAAAGGTTTTGATTGATTACCAGGATTTAGGGAGGGAATCTCACACAATTTAACACAAATCATGAAAGACTTCGAGAATAAACCACGAGGATGCTCGATGCCAGTGGCATTTGGAGGTTTACACAGTCTGTTACACTACAACTGGTCTTGTTCAAGCCGTTGACAGATCTGGTTATTTAGATCTGACTGATGTCGGTTTATAAACGTTGCTGACTGTCATTTACTTCATCACAAAGAAATGCTGACAGATACTTACTAGACAGAGAGCTTCTTAGCATTGATAAAACATTTCACAAAATGAGAGATGACCATTTATATATATATACACATACTACCCCCTCGCTGTTTCTTTTGTATATCAGTGCTTCTGCTTTCTCAATTACACACACGCACAGACACACACGCACACAAATACACACACATATAAGCATGCAAAGACACCTCTTCTGTCTCTCAAATGTGGCCAAAACCCCGGAGGGACCAAAGCCATTTTTCATGTAATTACAGAAAACCTGCCTGACTGGCTTTGAGTCAGCTTGTGAAAGGAGGGACAGAGTCGTCCTCACACTGTACAGCACATCCAACCAGTCAGTATTAGCAAAAGGCAATTTCACCTCTCACTTTCAGTCATTGTTCCAATTTTGTCGGCACTTCTAAGAGTTCTTGTAGGTGTGCCACAGTGCCGGCTGGTTCAACAGCACAAGTGAGCTATGTGACCTGCCAATTTTCATCACCTCCTGAGACTCCTCTCTTGCATGCAGCATACTTTAAGCTCCAAAATGAGCTCTTCTGTAAAGGACAGAGCTGAACGGTTGATCCGGGACTTAACTTTAACGATCCACAAAGTAGATTTCACCTGAGCTCTGTGTTCTCTTTCCAACACACCTTGCCTGGTCCCCCATCAAAAATCTCACATGTCTTGGAGCTCTCAGCCTCGCTGTTCATGCATGTGTTCACGATAGCGGAATTTTTTCCATTATTGAAACACACAAATATATCATCATATGACCCAACACTGACAACTACAGTCTGCTGCAGAGAGGGACAGTAGTAGAAAGGAATTTCCCCCAGGACAGATCAGTACAGACTCAGTGAACTGACGCTGTCTTTGGGGTGTATGGCAAGTCTGCAGCAGCACTAGAAGAGGCAGCTCTGAGGTAATGTTTGTCTCTGTCTCCCTTCAAGATAAACCTGTCATTAGAGCACTGACACACCTGTCACATTCTGACTCTCTTCTCATTTTTATTTCTTCTTAGGGAAATAGTACCTAACTTGACGAATACAGAATGATGTGATCCAGTGCAACAGAGAGGGCTCTTTCTCATACTGATCCTGAGTGTAGATTTCATAAAAACATAGGATCATTATTCTCTTCCCTGGACAATGCTGATTTATTATTTTGCTTAAAAACACACCAAAGGGGCCATTTTATCTGCCATTACTCAGAAAATATATCTTAGATTTTATCATATGAGCCACATTTTCCTTTGACAATGACTCTGTCTGCCAAAGGTTCATGTATAAATCCATCAAGAGCCACTCTCCTGTAGTTGTTTTAACATGCTGGTTGTGTGCATATTAGTTTATTAGTTGTAATACCCCTCTGTGCAACTGAGACTATTCTACCGTTTATCTGCCTTGGACCTCACTTACCCAGTGGGTGTTCATGACTTTATAATGGCAGCATGCAGCTCCCCTGCTACAGCACAGTTGGTTGATGTCTTAATTCCTCCCTCTGCTGCCTTTGAAAGGCTGCAGCAAGCTTTCACTTGTTATAGGCCACTCTGGTGCGGACATAAGATATTACTTGTAGGTGTTCTCCTGCCTCTTTACTTGTCAATAGCATTAGCATCACTCACTGTTTATATCTTATTTTAGTCAGCTATAACCAATGCTTTAATGTTAGCAATGGATCACATGACTACTTGTGAAAGAAGTCGTTCAGCAGTATGAATTGCAAAGAATATACTGTGTATGAATATACACCCATCAGGCATAACATTATGACCACCTGCCTAATATTGTGTTGGTCCCCCTTGTGTGGTCAAAAATGCTCTGAACCATTGGGCATGGACAAGAGGACCTCTCAGGGTGTCCTATGGGGTCTGGCACCAGGACATTGGCAGTGGATCCTTTGGGTACTCTGGCTTGTGCAGTGGGGCCTCTGTCAATCAAACGTGTTCCACTGCATCCTGTTGATGCTTGATCAGAATGGGGTCTAGGAAGTTTGGTGGTCAAATCAACATCTTGGGCCATTGTCATGTTCCTCAAGATGTTCCTGATTGTTGGATGTTTTTGCCATGTGGTGGGGTGCATTTTCCTTCAGGGGTAGGCCAGTGACATTTGGGATTTCCATTTGCATGAGGGAGTGTGCTTGTTCTGGGACCATGTTTATTTGGGTGTCTAAGTCTCATCAACACGGATGCCAAAACCTAATATGATCAATGTTATTCAATTCACCTGTCAGTGGTCATAATGTTGTGGCTGATTGATGTATGTGTGATTTGATAGTGAAACATTCTGCCTGTCTATTGATTTTTGATTTTATTAAAGCTAAAGCTGTACTTGGATGTAAAGTCAGCCAAAATTTGTCCTGTGAACTTTTCAGGTTGACTGATAAAAGGTGTCTGAAAGTCCAACTCCATCTCTGTAAAAGGCAGGAATCAGGCTGAAACACAAATGAAAAGGGGTAGAGTCCATGCAGGGAGGAGCTGTTTGGGGAGCTGTCCAACACCCGGGGGAAAGGAAAAGAG